>JAUTBT010054407.1:0-15481 GCA_032361225.1 Lepetodrilus schrolli | reverse complement strand
TAACTGCATTGCCACTCTACAGACAGCGCATCCTATCAATATCGTGTCAGAAAGGTAACTTTCGCGAACATTGATGCGGGGAACCCAGCGCAGGATTTTAACCTAGAACCTTTGGCTCCGAAGTCCAACGTTCTACCACTGCGCTACCACCCGCCCCAACTAACATTGAATATATGAGGACAATAATCATTGTGAAAAAGCATGACAATACTTTATTAAAACCTATTAACAAGTAAGTCAGCATGATCAGCATTGTGAACCTATCAAGCAGCACTTGTAAAAGTAATCTCACCGTTGTAGAGTGAACCACCTTCTGCATATTCCATAACAAGACACACCTACAACAAATAGACATGATAGAAAGTGTAAACATGGGCAAAATAACAGGGACAACAATTAAACTAAGTTATAGAATTTCATAAACTTTCTGCACAACTGAATTGTTGATCACACATTTTAATAGGTCCATACAAACCTCCATACTTGGGCTAAAACAAAATATAGGTGTGTTTCCTGTAACAGTGATTTTCAAAATAGGGTAGATAGGTAGGGAAAACATTTTATTTTATGAAAATATATTATTGCGAACAAAAATAGGGTAGGCGATTTATTGTAACATTATATTTTTCAATAAACTTTTGAAAATGATAAATTTCAATTTTCAATATATTCCTTGGTTAAAATAAGTCCATCAGAGAAAAGTGTATTTTCACAAACTACAAGAATGATTTGGTTTTATTTCTGTAGACCATGGCAGATAGGAAACTAAAATAAGAAACTGTTAAATGTCTACTCTATTTGTTTACCGGTGACTTGGTACATGCTCCATACAGCTTGACAATGTTAGGGTGACAGACTCTAGACAGTTGTTTGAGCTCTGTAATGAAGGCCTTTCTCTCAGACTCAGTTTCTATTATTTTCACTGCTACATCTTTGCCCCTGAACTTGGCCCGACTGACAACTCCAAATGCTCCCTTTCCAACGATCTGAAACCATGGAAATAATACATAATAAAGTATAAACATGATCAATTTCAATATCAACATAAATAGCAACTGAATTGAGGTTTATATGAACGTGGAGGCAATGACAATGCCCATCGATAAAAATGGCCTAATGAAAATTATGAATGGCCAATATTTAATCCTATTGTTTGCCCCCACTTTGACTTCGACTTTTCACATCAACCTACATTAATGCATACGCATGCGCCAACACTGGCGTAGGATACGATGGATAAAACAAGTTTGAAAGGTGCTAGTGAATTATTCCGATAGGGTACATAAAAAATGACGGCGGATTCAAACAAAGCGATGTCTTATCTATCTATGGAGGTCCATTTTGATTTATGACATGTGTATTTCAAAGAGATCTTTGAGGTTTGGTGTCGGGTTGTCTGCCGCCGGAGTTTGCGTCGCACTTTGCTTCCATAGCCTTCATAGGAGGATTATGGTCGGTGAAGTGAGTATAGCGAAGCATTATCACTACCCGGCCATAAACAGGGCCAAGAGCACAACCAAAACTATTCGTTCTATAGATTAATTACATTTGGATATATAAAAAATATTAAGATTACTTCTACTTTTATTTTTTAAGATACTGTGACGAGCATCTATTAAAGCTACTGACAGATAAGCTGATTAGGAGGAAGGTTTTTTCTAGCAGAATAATTTGACAACTTGAAAAAGTTCGACATACCTCATGAAACTCGAGTTCATGGAACTCTATCTCCTCCACAAAAGTTGGAGGAGATTCCATGACTTCAAAGAATGACCACTGGTTAGCTTATTTGAGCTGACCGCGTCCAACTTGTAAAAACATCAAGTTTTATTCGGCATCAAACTTTCTTCCAAGAGACCTTCCATGCTGAAAAGGTAAACATGACAATTAATATTGTAGTTTCCACAAAACTAATTTAAAATATGCTGTTTATTTCGTAATGTTCAGTATAAATTACATAGGTTCTCGTACTCTGTGATAAAACATAAAATAATTACGTTTTATTTTAATATTGATATATAATATTACATATATATTTATTTAATAAAATAACGTTTTGGAATGTTTTGGAATGTACTTATAATATATGTCGAATATGCTAGTTTATTTATGATCTCTCGCCTTTTCGTAATCATGTAATAAAAGCAATGTTATTGCAATCTGAATATCAGTACCGTTGCCATTTTGTTGCATTATTCAGAAGGCATAAACATTTAATAAATAAAAATAGTATTCGTTAACTTGCTAATACGAACAGCGGTTACCCCCCTTCGCATAGCAAAGTGCCCGTTCTTTCTTAACTCCTTGCATCGTTTATTGAACGTTTGCCTTGCATTCTTGATAATGTATGGCAACGCTGTAGAGTTTCAGTAGACGATTTTGCAAATGGCGACAATGTTTAAGAAACCTAAACGAAATTTCCGCAGAAAGGTCGCGTCCGAAAGCGATTCAGATCACGACAATGAAAGCAAATCTGAAAACCCTGATGAAAATGGAGACAGCATGGACCTCGATTACAACCCAGAGGTTTTAGAGGCACCTCCAGTTGTGAAAAAAGTAAAGATAAAGAAACGCGAAAAAGACCCAGATTCTGCAAAAGTAAAGTCTCTAATAAGTTTCGACACAGAAGAAGATGGTAAACAGACTTTCTCACTGTGTGGAGTCAACACCCACCTTTTCAAAAGGCCTTTGGCGACCTCGAGTAGATTAATGATCACCCAGATGTATAAACATATCAAACTAATATGATTTATTACCGGTTACTAAGTCTAATATTAGTCTTTAGAGACTCTAAATCTGACAATAAATGATCAGGAAAAGAAATCTATCCTGCCATTTTATGTCACGCTCTCACTCACGATAATGTAGACAATGTGCCCGCTGTTGTTTCAATTAGCAGACCCTGGATTTGGTGCAATATAAATATGCATATTATTATTAGATCAGAATTTCTGAATATTACATTGGTATTCACTAATTTCATAAAACAATCCACACATTCATACAGCTATTATAATTTATTCGTAGTTGGCATGATGAACTTTTAGCCTGTGTTAACAGTTTTTGCACATCTGATGCAAATAATGTATTTGGCAAATTATATAAAAATGTAGATAACTTGCCAGCCTCAGTCAAAACTTGTTTATTTTGTAAGTTTTAGCAATATTTGTAAGATATATTAGCAATTTTGTAGTGTCCCAATGAGTACCCAGTTTATCAAGTTCAACTACTCGAGTCCAAACTTGGTATTCAATTGTTGTTTGCAGCAGACACAGAGGTTTTCAAGATTAAAAAATCCAGCCATAGCAAGAGAATTGCCAAACAGTTGAAGAAAGTTAGCTCCAAGGAAAAGAAGGTGGAAGCTGTCAACAGTCCAAAGAAAGAAGATATTCATGATAGTATTGAGGACATTGCAGAAGAAAAGCTAAGGGTAATGTTAACATTTCAAATTTATTGTGTTTATTCTGTTGTTTGCAACTAATTTAATGGAAAATGTATGTAATCAAGATAATAAAACAGTATTCTATTGGCGTGTCCTGTAGATAAAATGCTTTTTATGTATTTTGAGGACTAGTTGGAACTTAAGATTTGTTCTTTGGAATATATGTTGGACTAGTGCCCCATAGATATTCTATCTGAAATTTGATATTATTTGCTGGTATGATAAGGGAGCAATACCCATGTACGATATTCTTTATTTTTAGAAACTGCGAGCAGAGATCAAGACTCTAAATGGTGATGAAGAAGATGATGAAGACAGTGATGAAGATAGCAAAAAGGTTTTTAGATCCATACTGGCAAGTAAGTGTGGTCCATCATCATAATCTCTTATTTAATGGTCCTACTTAATGTATTACCATGACATTTTATGAATACATGTACACTTGAAATGGAGCAGTGGTCTAGAGATTCGAGCCTGGTTCCTGTCATTGTGTAGAACTCTTGAAGTTGAACTTATATTCACACCGCTCCAGTCCAACCAGCTGTGCATGGGTACTTGGTAGGATGAGGTGTGAATGTTAGCCTCCTATTGACTGAACTGGCATCTTGGGTTATATTCTTCCCATGGCATTGAGAAGGTGTAATGAAAACACACTGTTCCATTGACCGGATAATACTATAGTGTAAAGCTTGGAGCAATCGATTTAATTAAACATTATTATTAATGCTCTGGGGAGGTACTGGGTGGTTTTGTCACTTTTTAAATACCTATTTTTAATCTAAAACAGGAGGCGAGATTCCTGATGCCAAGACAATTCACATGATACGTAAACAGAGACAGATGGCTCGGGAATTAGGAGACGAAATACCATTGGAGGAGCCAGAAGCACCAAACAAAACCACAACTAGGCTAGTCAGGTATGGCACTTGGGAAGCAATCAGAGGATAGATTAACTGGTCAAATTCTAATTGGAAAATATCTTGGTGGTTCATGGTCCACATAGTTTTTCATTAAAAGAAAAAATGCTATTTTCAATTGATAACTAAAAATAAGATGTATTAGTGAATTCTGTGCTCATTGAATTCTCATGAAAGATGCCTAACTTCATGTTACTGAATGAATTCATCAGTTATTCAATTTGTAATAATGTAATTGTACATTATATTTTTGATTAATAATGCCAATCATTTATTAAGTTTTGATGCTGGAGTAGCAGCATCCATAACTTAATAATTCCTATATTATAAGCTTCCTAGCAATTGTTTTAATTCTTCCAGATATATCCTGGCAATTCATGTCATTCAGCACATATATTTATTTCCAGGGATGATGAGAATGACAGGAGCGATGAAGAAGACAGGATAGATTTCACTGTGAACTTGGCGGCTGTCGAGCGACAGCGAATTAGAGACGAATTCCTAGCAGCCGAACATGGTATGTGGTCATTACCAGTAGCTGGTAGAAACAGTGAAGCAGTGTCACATTGTTTGTGATCATGCCAAATGGCAATGCGGGGGCATATTCATCAGAAACAGCCCCGTGGTCATGTTCCCTGACCTATCGTGTACATAACATCAAGCCTTCATAGATGAAAACTTGATGTTCCTGAAAGTCAAAACTTTCCTCCATGAAGACTTATCGATGTCCTTACGTATACGATGGCTGTTTCAGCTGAAAACAATTTCCTATTCTCATCCCTGACTATTACATGTGGATGCTGTCATGCATGAATATGGTGCATTGTGAATTAATTGTTTATTATTATTAATAACGAGTTGTTTGGTTGTTTCAGGAAGCGACAATGAAGGCAGCGACAGAGAGATTCAGGAGTGGGAAGCCCAGCAAATCAGAAAGGCTGTTACTGCTGTGGGTATACAAAAAGTCCAGGTAATAATTCCCTCAGTCCCTTGGATGATTTTATGCTGAAAGTTGATTAAGGCTAAAGTCATTAGAGGAGCTTGTGTGATTTTCAATATTCAAAGTTAGGAATCGGTCAAAGTTATTAGATTAGATTTTGTGTTTTCCCTTTGAGCTGCGACTTCTTCAGTATTCAGGTCAATTTGTCATTAGATTATAGTTTGGGCTTTGACAGCAATGGCTCTAATCGTATTGGTGTATTGGTGTATTGGTGAAAGATTCCCACTGTGATGTTAAGAAATAAACCTCTAACCAATCTTGTTCATGTTGTAATTTGAAATGAATGTGGAATACATTTCCTCGCCTACTGTACTAAAGTTCTCAGTTTGTGGTGATTGTAATATCAGAAAATGTGTTATTTAGATATCAAACCAGGAGGCTACATATGACCAGGCGAAGAATTATTCTATTTTCAACAACAACACTGCGACAAAGACAATGAACATGGAGCCATTTCAGGCACTGTCAAACACAGCAAACTCCTCACAGCTTACTGTTGAAGCGATCAGAAAGCGCATGCAGGAGAGGTATACAGCATAATTATTGAACACGGTCAAAATAACCTTTCATGTCTACTAAAGCTAGGAACGATACATATTATAAAGTAATAAAATAATGAAAACCAGTGGGAAATGCGGAAAATGTAGCTGGTTACCCAATGTAAAAATACTTTAATGTAAAAATATGTTTGATGATGGAATATGTATACAATCCTGCAATATGTAAACAATCCTTTAATTTGAAAACAATCCTTTTATTTGAAAACTATACGTGGGAATTTATTCTTAATTTTATTTTGTTTCATTACTAAAGTAATTTTGAACATGGATCTTCTTCAGAGTATGTTTTGCATTCACAGGAAATGTATAAGCAATAAGTAAGCTTATATTGAAAATTTTTACATTTGTGAATTTTTGTTTGTTTTTGTTTTTGTTTTAAATATGAATATTGCTCATTAATTGAAAGCATTACATTATATTGGAGCATAGCCGTTATGGGTTGGAATGTTTCTTTTCAGATAATGTAGATAATAGCAATAATGATATGCATTAATTTTAAAATATTGATAAATTATTTCAATGGATTTTTTTTATATCTGTAATTCATACCAAGTTAAATTACAAATACCTTGTTATACCATTACATTAGATTGGGTGTAATTTTAAGCAAGATATGTCTTGGCATATTAACCGATAACTTCATTTTTAGGCTTCATGTTATGGACGAAGTATTTCGGGGTCATAAAATGGATCGCGACAAATTGGCAATTGATATCGACGATTCCAAAAACTGCATCGAAGACTGCGAAGGGAAGTGCAGCAGTTTGGAAGAGCGCTATACGTTCTTCCAAGAAATGAGGGGGTATGTGAGAGACTTGGTTGAGTGTCTTAATGAGAAGGTGGGTCAAAACGCTATTTTCTGGGAGGGACAGGATAAACTGACGAGTTGCCACTTCATTTCCTATAATTAACTTTCATAACTATAATATACCCCCCAAAATATATGTAACAAAATTACGATTTCTGTAAATTCTTTGTATGTACATAGTTAAAGGGCAAGGCCATAATGAAATTTTGTCTTTTCAACATATTTTGCTTTCTAAAAATATATTTGATTATTAGCTTCTCAAATATTTACAAATTTTACATCATTTTTCAGTTCTTTGTAATTTTATCATTTAATTAATGTTCACAAATAAGACCTGTTCATTGTAGGAAAATAAAATATGCCTAGCTTATCTCCCTTGAAACTGGGTACAGCGCAACTTTTGGCTCTCTAATTTCACCAATGAAAAGTTGCAACTGCACGTCCATTCTCTCCCAATATGTCTAAATCACTCGGCTAACAATCTAGAATGTTCCGAATGAATAGTCAATAATGCATGGAACTAAAAGAGCACCGTACGCAGTAAGGGAAGTCACTCTCCCAGAATTTGCCATCTGTCTTTTCTGATATTCTCGAGTAAATTAAATTCTATCTGGTATGTATCTATTGGAAATCTTCACCTGCATCACTAGCAGCCTGAACAGGCATTTGACTAATAATGAGTGCCACTAGATCGGCTGATTCAGGAAAGACAAAGGCCTCCATATTGGATCATTAAATCGTTGTTTGGAAATGTTGTTTGTAAACGTTGGTTTTCACGCGTAATCGGGCAAAAGAAATCCTGTCCAAGAGTCTTAATCCAAGCCGTTGTTAGACAGATCTATCGAACAAAAGCTCGAGGTACCCAATGAACAAGAAAGATAACTCAAGTCTGTTTATGTTTCTATTTCGCGCGTATCTATTTACCTTGATAATTTACTGTTTTTCTCCTAAAAAACACAACCCAGTTCAATTTCCCACTTCACATGCTTTGTATATGCTCAACTTGATGTAAAACACTCATTTATTTCCAATTTGAACAGATTGGCCTAAAGCCTTGCCCTTTAATACTCCATTGGTTCTTTTCAGTGTCATCATGTATGGGTGAAAGATTCCTGTTGTGATGTAAAACAAAAGCTCATTCCTACCTTTCAATGATAATGTCATAAATGAAAGTATTGTACCAGATGATTTGGCACCTCAAACTTGTCTCACTGCTACTCTAAAACATATCTAAAATATATTACTCAGGTCTTCTGTTTTTCGGAACATTACAGTTTCCTGTGAGACAAGTTTCTATGTTTAAGGGGAGGGATCTTGAAACAGCTACCCCTGTTTGTTTGAAAGTCTATTAATTGCTGTTGGCAAAAATACATTTAAAAATCAATATGATATTCTGAAGCAGGGGTCATGCTGTTATGAGGGCTGGGATTGTTTGTCATCCTTGCACAGAATTATTTCTTTAAAATGCTCCCGCTTTTATCTTTTCATGTTGTTTTAAATTTCAGTGGCACTGTTTTGTTAATGAAATGTACTGTTGTTCATTTCACATTGAACACATTAGAATGCCATTTGACATTGAACGTATTAGAACACCTGTTCCAATGTCAACAATGACGGTAGTAACACAGATTATGAAAAAAATACAGCACTAAGATGTTTACGTTTGTTTTGTTTTTAAATGAAAATATTACCTTTATTTCTATCATTCTTGCTACTCAGTATACATGTCCAGATATTTTTGGAAGAAATTTATTTTGGAACTTTCGTCCCTCACTATGATACTCTTATAAAATGTTACCAGATTATCGGCCTAGTAGCTTAATGAGCCAAGTTGTTGGCAGTTTCAGTCCACGCGTTAACCCTTATTCCATCGTCTTTCAGGTGCCACTAATTGACGATCTGGAGGGTCGGCTGTTAACCCTTCTGAAGCTGCGGGCAGACAACCTGCTACAGCGACGTCAGCAAGACGTTCGAGACCAGTGTCAGGACTACATGACAAGTCGGTATCTCCATATCCAGTACTTGTCATAGTGTACGTCGTACACAGATACACACACCACCACCCAGTTTTAACATTGTCACCGGCCCCATGATGTCATTTTCATGTTTGTGCATTGCTCCAATTTTGCAAGACTTAGGGGAGATAATCAATAATGTTTAGCATTTGAAGTTAAAAGTGTTTTCATAACTGAAAGAATCTTGAAAGTGGCTCTAAACCATAATTTAATAAAAAATATATATTTTAAATGTGTTTTACAGTCGACCCAAGTTTATTCGGACAGTTGCGGTAAAATCTTGCGTGTAACTGAATTTCCGTACATGTCTGAATTTAGCAAGAGTTGCCATCCTACTCTTCATTTATCACACACAATGATCCATGACATGAACAAAAATAAGTTCATGCAACTGCATCGGTTATCATACATGTAGATAACAAAAGTCAATTCATCGATGTTACCTCAATCTTTAATCCAACGTAACTGACACTGATTATTTGCAACTGCTTTTATAACGTGCGATAAACAATTTGTTGTCAAAACTCTGTTCCTAAATTGGTCTAATCTGGTTTGAGACTTTCGTGACTTCGTAACTTGCTAAACAATGTCTACTTTGCAGTTGTTGTTTTCTTTTATGACAAGAACCTTCACACAATTTATCATCCGGATATCTGAAAATATATTATACTCATTTGTCTATTTCGTTCCCAGAAATGTCCTGTCATAAACGGAATCCGAATTTCCGGTTCTCTGAGGCATTTTATGTAGGAAAATATTGGTTCCCAGTAGGGAGGGAACTGGATATCTGAAGTCCGGATAAATGGGGGTTGACTGTATATAACGCTGTTAATGTGGTACATGTGTTCTAAAATATCCTGTACAAAATCAGCCCTTTTCCCTTTCATTAATTCGTAGAGTTAAAATTCAGTAAAATTCCTCCTAAGAATGCATCCACACACAGTGGCCTCTACCAGATAAGAATCAACCCACCCCTAATGTCTATACTACGATATTTTAAAAGTATTTACTTGTTTATTTATTTTTACAAATTATACTTGTTTTTTGTTTTTGTATTATTGAATTGATTAGAAGATACCATATATTTTTTTCATGCCACAGTTTTCTCCTAAACTAGAAATCTCTTCTTTATTTAAAAATATCTCGCTGAATATCTAAGGAGTATCCATTTTAGTTTTAGTCCAAAAGGTAGATATGAAGCACAGCTGACTGGCCTGTATCTAGTTAATGACTCAGTATTAATGCTATAATCGGACCGTGATTTTCACAATTTGACGTATCCTATTTCAGGCAAGTCTGCCAAGGTGATCATGGCAGACAGTGAAGAACAGATTAAACAACGGAGAGTTGCGGAGCGAGAAGCACGAAGGCGAGTCGATAAATTATTGCATTAATATTGACATTTTCATATAATCTTTCTCATTGTGAATGCAATATTTATCTAATAAAATCATCTAATATTTGTCTAATGAAATCCAAACTTTGTGAAAGAGTTTGATAGATGAAGTAAAATCTCTAATTTTATATGATATTGCAAGATCTCATCAAGAAGTACTAAGACTAGCTGTGAATGAAGTAATTCATTAATTTAAAAAATAATTCTGGCAGATTAAAGGCATCCAATAACAGTTTGTTGACAATTTTTATGTGAAAGTAAGTACATTTGATTGTATGTTGGGCAACAAGCTACATTTTCCCCACTCGTTTTCAATATTTTATTTTATGTACTTGTTTGTCTCGCAACAATAAATATCTGATTGTATGCCTTTAATGAAAAGAAGTATCAGCTATACATTTGTTTAATCACGTTTTGATATTGATTTTAGGTCTCGCCGCCGTCGCGCTCGCGAAGCCAAGAACATTCGCGGACATCACGATGGCTTATCATCTGACGACGAAGAAAGTCAAAGTGATATCTCTAAGTTCTCGATGGAGAAAGGTGGATTTTATATTAACAGTTCTTGTGTGTGTGTGATCTTGGTTGTTTTGAGAGAGAACACTTACGTTTCCACGATCGTGTTGTTTGTCCTCGACATTGTTCTCTTGAACCCTG
Organism: Lepetodrilus schrolli; assembly: GCA_032361225.1. Taxonomy (NCBI): domain Eukaryota; kingdom Metazoa; phylum Mollusca; class Gastropoda; order Lepetellida; family Lepetodrilidae; genus Lepetodrilus; species Lepetodrilus schrolli. The sequence goes on along the minus strand of JAUTBT010054407.1, from coordinate 4,686 downwards.
TCTACATCTGGATACTCCTTAATATATTGCGAGAGGGGACATAGACAATGAACATGGACAAATGCAATGTTTTCAATGAAAACCCGGGCGTTGATGCTTTCAAGTCTTCAAACTGAAAATTCCGTAACCTCCTTCATGCTGGAGGCAACTGGAGATGCCCCGATAATTTTGTGATTTCAAGAAGAAGGTTAACTATAATTTAAAGATGTTTGTTCTATCATTATTGATGTTTGTGTAAATGAAATTTGAAATTGAGAGATGAATTGGTGGATTTTTTATTTTTATACGAACCGGTATTAATTTTATCCCATTCTTTCCATTATAGATATAATCAGTGCAAGTGCTAAGAAGATCTTTGAAGATGTGGTGGAGGACTTCAGTGAAATTGATTACATTCGCAGCCAGTTTGAGAAGTGGAAGTTTCAGTATGGGGACTCGTATAGGGAAGCGTACATTGGTTTGTGTCTGCCTAAACTATTCAATCCCCTCGTGCGCCTGCATACGTTGAAATGGAACCCTTTAGAGGTATAGAAGTAAATTTAATCTTTGAGATTTATGCACTCGTGATATTTGTTGTTCTTTTGCTGCATTGAGCATACACTTAGTGTATTGAATTTGTGGAATATTAATACACTTATTATTATTATTATTTATTTTTTTATCAATAAATTGCCTCTATTCCCATTTGTTTTTGTTTACTGCATACCAGATGTAATTGTCGGCATGCAAAACATGCAATTCTGTGCTTTTTAACAATTGACGTCAAATTTGGCACTCGTGCAATGCGTCCAAAGCTTATTTCAAAACACTGATCCACAGAATATATTTTGATGGTTTTATGTAGCATTTGATTGCAAAAACATGGATTCTGACAAATATAGCTCTAAGTATTGCATGTAAACAATAATAATACTTGGCATACATAAATTCACACTATATTTGTCTTACCCTCCACATTCTGTTTGAGGCCCAGTAATGTTCACAGTTACATATGACCATGTATGTGTTGCTCATCAACGCACTCATTTTCTGCAGGAGACAAGCGTGGACTTGGAGGAGAGTCAGTGGTATGGCTGCCTGGTGTTTCTCGGACTCCAAGACGAAGACGAGACCATGTCACGAGAAGACGACGACATTAAATTATTACCGACAATTGTGGATAAAATAATTTTGCCTAAGCTCACAAGTAAGGCTACCGCTACAAGATAATTATATCGGGATCATGCCAGATATTTTCCTGGTTAAATTTCTGTTTTTGACATCACAGATTTTTTACTCAGTTGTTTTAGGTCCTAGTATCATTTTGAGTATCATTGGTCGTGATTTAACATTGAATGACAGTATTTGCTGTAGTTCAAGGTTATGTAAGGGTTATGTAAGGTAACAACAACCATATATTGAAATGATTTGTTTGTAAGTTTCCTCAACAACCAAATACCTGATTCTCAATAAATTTTCATTGCCTGATTTATCAACTCATTGCTGCATTTTAACTTGAATTTGATACGTAGGTAAGTGTTAATGGTGATATATATATTGGAATAGTTTATTTGTTTCTCGTATTGGTCCTTGATTAGCTATGTTTATTGTGGACAATGCGTCTCTAAAACTGTTCAGTTAGTAAGCTTCAATCGTCACATATGGGTGAAAGATTCCCGCTGTGATGTAAAACAATAAATCACTCTCACTAGTAAGCTTCAGTCGTGTATGGGGGAAATTTTCCAACTAGGAGGTAAAGCACTGTATGATATAGAAAGTGCTTGTATGCAAGCTGTATATCTGGAAATGTTTCTTTAAAACTTGGAACAACTCATTCACATTAATTCACATAATTTGATTAATGTTATTTCAAGCGTCATTTTTCGATTTATCTTCAGAGTACGTAGGTTATAGATAACTTTTAGATTTAATACGTTTTATTATTAATGTCTTTTCCATGAGAAATGTCTTGTCTTCTCCCAACAAAGTCCTAATTTTGTAAAGTAATTTCACAGCAATTTGTTCCTTGCAAAGCCTTTAAATTAACAATCAATAAATCTGACTTCTGATATCCCAGTTGCAGCAGATATTCATTCACACTGCACAATTGCATTACTTTCAATAATTATTCTCAATAATTCTATTTCTTATTTCAGAACTAGTCGAGTGTGTTTGGGACCCTCTGTCTACAACACAGACATCCAGACTAGTGAATCTTTTGCAACGGTTTGTCCGAGACTACCCCACTGTGAATGGCGACGCCAAGAACACACAGGCATTCCTGAAGGCTGTCTCCAATAGAATGAAGAAAACCCTGGACGATGACGTGTTTATGCCGATGTATCCCAAAAAGTAAGCCAATATGTGCGAAAACTGCAGTAGATTTAGTATTGGGGCAGGTAGTAGCGCACTGATAGAATGTTTGGACTTCCAAGTCCCATCCTGGGAGACTGGCATCAATGTTACCAAAAATTACCTATACTGTAAAACGGGTATTATTCGCGGTTCCAAATGTTCACGATTTTGTAAAATTTAAGTAAAAAAACATTCACGATTTTGTAAAATTTAAGTAAAAAAACATTCACGATTTGTAGAATTCGCGTTGTCCAATTTTTAAATTAAAATAAATAAAATTAATGTCATTTAACGAGATCACAAACCTCAGTTCCTACTCACAGACTAATCTGTTAAAATCACACACACGGTGAACACAGAAGTGTTAAACTTGTGATTAGTCATGTCCGTTTATAGATTGGTAATACTGTCTCCAATGACTAGATTATTGCCAATCGGAAGTAAAAAGCTTAAGTCACAATTGGAAAAATAACAAAACATGGGGCCCCACAGTTTATAGTGTTGTTGCGTAACTATAATCCAATCAAACTGAACAAGGTATTGTCATCCAATTAAAGGTATAGACGCTCAGTCAGCCTTCAGCCTGAGCATGTTTTGATAACTATCAACGAGTCTCGTCCTGGGTAGAGAGTGGGCCCTTGTTCAAAAATTCTACTCCTAGTTTTGCCCCTCATGTGACTTTTTAGTTAAGTTTATCATCGTTTCCACTTGATGTAGCGCTCTGAGCATGCTTAAATGGATGGAGTGAGCGCCATACAAATATACTTTATTATTATTATATTATTATTATCATGTAAATCAAAGGTCCAGTCATTCGCTGCAGAGACGTAGCGTATGAAATACAACAACCCGGTCTTGAGACTCGAGGATGCCCTATGTTGTGCTCAGACACCATGTTAATATATGCACAGAATAGTGAAAAGATCAGACCCCGAGATTACGAAATATTTTGAGTACGATTTTATATGTTGATTTGTGAGGAGCAAGAAATCCTACTAAAGTTTCGTAATCTCGGGGCATTGCCGCGACGTAATGTACATGTGTATGAATGAGCAATCACTAAGTCTGGATCTCTGTGTGATCAAGTTACAATACGTTTTCCCATAGCTGTCAATGTGTTCCTCCTATGGTGTCCCTGTGTCAATACGTATTCATCTGTTAATGACGGAAGTAGCCTACATCTCTACATCCTTGTGCCCCGTTCCACAAAATGACCGTAATTTCGCAACTCCTGCAGTCTTGCAGTTACAACCCTTGCAGAGTTACGATCGTTCTGGGCAACGGGGCCTTCGTCTATACAATTATAGAGGAGGGTGGGGGTGCTTTTTTATGGTCCCAAGCAGCATTACTTCAGGTTTTCTTTGATAACCCAGTCTGATGCAGACCTCTGGCACGCTGTTCTGGGCGGCTTTCGGGATGGGGAATGCGGAGGCACCCCTGGTCAGCGAGGAGGGGACGCACAACGTCGTGGAGATGGTGGGCTTCATCCTGTACGGCCTCTACATCCTCGGTGCAGTCGTCGTACTCATCAACATGCTTATCGCAATGATGAGCAACACGTTCGAGGAGATACAGGTAACAGTCGTCATAGACGATGTGAGGACGAGCACAACGACGACGATAATGATAAATATGAAAAATATTAACACTATTCATAACAAAAACAATGCAAATACTACTACTATTATTATGCATACTACTGCTACTATTGCTACTACTACTACTACTACTACTACTACTACTACTACTACTACTACTACTACTGCTACTACTACAACTATTACTACCACTACTATTACTACTATTACTACTACTACTACTACTACTACTACTACTACTACCACCACTACTACTACTACTATTACTATTACTACTACTACTATTACTATTACTACTGCTACTACCACTACTACTACTACTACTACCACTACTACCACTACTACTATTACTACTACCACTACTATTACTACTACTACTACTACTATTACTACTACTACTACCACCACTACTACTACTACTATTACTACTACTACTACCACTACTATTACTACTACTACTACTACTATTACTACTACTACTACCACTACTATTACTATTATTACTACTACTACTACTACTATTACTACTACCACCACTACTACTACTACTACTACTATTACTACTACTACTACCACTACTATTACTACTACTATTACTACTACTATTACTACTACTACTACTACTACCACTACTACTACTATTACTACTAATACTACTACTACCACCACTACTACTACTACTACTACTACTATTACTACTACTACTACTACTACTACTACTACCACTACTACTACTATTACTGCTACTACTACT
>JAUTBT010054396.1:0-15482 GCA_032361225.1 Lepetodrilus schrolli | reverse complement strand
ACTCTACCGAATGAGCCAAAGGGGTAACCCCGCTGGCCGAGACCAGTAGGAGCATCTTATATCACACCTGGCTACACTTCCATGAAGCTTTCATATGACACTCTTGCAAGTGGTCTTGCTTTCTAATATGCGAGACTATTTACAAGAGGTTTATGGTTGGCAGTGAACGTGATGTTCATCAACCGGTACCCTGGCGTCCAGTTCCACATATCTTGTCTGAATTGAGTGCATTCAATGTTAGGTTCTGATAACTATATGTTATATGCATGTAATGTAATATATAATGTTTTACACTACATTATCTGGAGATATACATTGATATCAATCATTATCTGGAGATATACATTGCTGTCAATCATTATGTGTATTAAGAGCACATCACCTATGGATTGAAAATAATTAATGTAAATGTGTATGAAAAGTGCATCTCCTCCAATAATAATGTTTCTAAGTCAAATGTTCATCATGACTTCTCACTTGGATGTACTTGCTGTTGATGTAGGGACCTGCCTGGTATAGTTGAGTGTGAGGAGACCACATGTCCTTTGTTGATGGTGGATACAGCTGGCTGTGACCTGTACGAACTGGATCTGCCTGAAGAATTCTCCAAGGGAAATGAGGGTAGGTCTCATCTTGCATAAGGCCCAGAGATCATGAAACTTTTTAAGAGTATGATTTCATGCTCAAATCCCCATGTACAATTTGAGTTTGAGTATGAAATCGTCCTACTGTAATTCAAGTCGGTGTTCAGACAGTTGACAATGTTGGATGATTATCTTTCAGGTGAAGCTGATGTCGTTGCAGCACATGTTGAGAAACTTGTGTCTTGTGGTCTGAATACTCATGACATTGCAGTTATTGCCCCTTATAACCTTCAGGTAAGCTATTATCTGCCTGAGTGGATACATGCTAACAATCACCATATATTGGACTATTTCCTGAGGAGAGAAGAAATCTACATTTTTAGTTGCAAAAAGATCACAGCTATAGTGTTAGATGTCATAATTGAAGTAAGTCTTTGCCATTTTCCCACCAGGTGGAGCTACTGCGTGTGCGGCTGTCTGCGAAGTATCCCAAGTTAGAAGTGAAGTCTGTGGATGGCTTCCAGGGCAGAGAGAAGGAGGCCGTGGTCATTTCCTTTGTCCGGAGCAACTCCAAGGGTACGAGTTGTTCTATGTTGCCAGGCGGGCTTATTTTCTTCTCACTGTAAAACATTTCTTGTCAGGATTAATGCGAATGGTACGACTCATTTCATGTTGCCATGCAGGCTTACAGTCTTCAGCTGTCAGAAGTTTTACATTCTCTCTCTCTCTTTGTAAGGAAGTCAATTTCATTATTATTTTGAATTACAAGAACAGATAAGCAAACATTTTCTGAGTAATATGGCACTGTTTATATTTATAATGACACCTTTCAACAGGTGAAGTTGGTTTCTTGGCGGAGAATCGAAGGATTAACGTTGCAGTGACACGAGCGCGGCGCCACCTGGCCATTGTCTGTGATTCCGAGACTGTTAGCAAAGACAAGTTCCTTAAGACACTGGTGGACTACTTTTCTGAGAAGGGAGAGGTGTGGTCAGCACAGGAATACATTCAAGGTATTGTATGTAAATGTTTATGTTAAGTCCTCAATGAAAATTTTATTATACACAGGGTCAAATATTACCTTTATCGATATTTTTGAATTTTAACAATAACAAATATTTGCTCAAATGCAAGTCCATATTATATATATTAATGTAAATTTTGCTAAATGGTTCACAAGGTTAAATGTTGGGATTGTGATTGAGGTGTATGTTTATGAGTTTAAAAATAAATATTATTTGGCTTAATACAAAAGTAGCTAATACATGTTCTAATAATGACGCTACAAGTGTTGTAACTCGCTATACTTGTGCTATGAGGGTCATAACTTGCTATGAAGGTGCTACAAGGGCCATAACTCACTATAAAGGCACTATGAGGGGTATATCTCGCTATAATGGCCCTACGAGGGTCATAACTCACTATAAAGAGCTACAACTCTTGTGCTGAGATTATTCTGTGGAACAGGACCAAATATTGTGACAGATTGTGGTATGTTGACCTTCCAGAGGGCAAGGTTACTCACACAACTACCCGCCCCGAACGTTTGGAGAATCTTCTGGAAGTGAGGACAAAGACCAAGTCAAAGTCAGCAGCTTCTAAAGGTGAAGGTCAAAAGAAGAAAGGTCAACGGTCACAAGGACAGCAGGCAGAATCTCGGAGACCTATCAGCAGTGAAGTGTAAGCTGCTAGTTTGTTTGTTTGGGGTTTTAAGTCGCTTTCAAGATTATTTCACATGACGGTTCTTATTTATTCTGACGACTATTTAGCCATACTCATTGTTGAACTTTATATAGGATAGTACTCGCCATCTACTTTGTTGACTTTTCCGGGGATGTGCGAATCCATAAAGATTAATCGTTGCGTATGGGTGAAAGATTCCCGCTGTGATGTAAAAGAATAACTCGGACACTTATAAGATTTTTAGGACTACAATATACATGATACAACCTAGCATAAATTGAACAGAACTCCACCATTCGTAGACCAAACCAAGACTTGTCAAGAAAACGTATTTGGGGCCAGTTTCAGAAAGTGATTGCAGCACTACATACATAGAGAATCTCACCCAAGTGTCTTGGAATATCAAATATATCAACACGTCATAAAAGTTATTAAATCCTAGGCTTTCCCGAGTATTTAATAACTTTCATCGACGAGTGTTGATATATATATTCCGAGACACGAGGGCGAGATTCTATTTATCACCCAATATCATTTTAAAGTAATTTAAGAAGAAAGATGACACATCATAAATGTTTAACTGTGAAGTCAGTGTATAGGCTGCTGTGCATTTGCACTGTGACTTCATAGATATGGCTTGAAGGTGATATCTAATGCGAAAATGCAGTATTGGGTGATAAACTGACTTTCACCAACTGTTGTTCTACGATTGCTTGTTGACAATGAACACAACATCAAAATGACTGTTGTCTGATTTCAGCCAAAAGCAATCGGATGAAAGCAAAGAAGCTGAGTTTGGGAAGTTGTTGCAAGACTTCCTGGCTGCTGCAGATCAGCTTGAACTTGAGTTTCCCGCCTCGCTCAACTCTCATGACAGGCTCATTGTGCACCAGGTATGGTAGGAGGTAGACAATGTTGTCCTGGGGCATGTTCCACAGAACAATTATAGCGCTACGAGAGTCGTAACTCCTGTACGTTAGCATGGAGTTGCTAAGAAGTTACGACTCTCGTAGTGCTGTGATTGTTCTGTGGAACACGGGCCTGGGTTCAGAATGATCATGTATTCATTAATCATGTAGAACGGGTACAGGGAGTTGGGACTCGTAGCACTTTGATTGTTGTGTAGAATGAGACAGGGGCGGATCCAGAAAGAGGTGCAGTCAGGTTTTTTAACACACAGTCTATCATTTCTAATGTATTAGTACCAGTGCTAATCTCCCTAAAGTACATTTTGCACATAAGCACACACACACACAAACACACATTCATGCACACACACACAAACACACACAATCAGACACAGACCACACAGACACACATACAGACATACACAGACACACACATACACACACAGACATACACAGACACACACACAGACACAGACAGACACACACACACATACAGACACACACAGATACACACATAGACGGACAGACACACAGACATACACACAGACATACACAGACACAGACACAGACAAACATATACACACAAACAGACACACAAACATACACAGACAAACATACACAGACAAATATACACACACACAGACACAGACAAACATATACACACAAACATACACACAAACAGACACAGACAAACATACACAGACAAACATACACACACACAGAGACAGACATACACACATATACACATACATACACACACACAGACGCACACACACTCCTGTGGTTAGTGACTGTTGATAATGATGCTAACTTAGTGTCAAATCCTTCCAAGGAGAAAGTTTCAGTAATACAAGTATTCAAATACCATTGTATTCAAATGTACATCCCAGGACAATCATAATTCAAAGTGTTCTAAACCTCCCTGCAGAATTAGCACAATCATTGCTCCTAATGGAAAGCATTGGGTATATTCAGCATGATCGTATCTAACAGTGTTGTTCTTCAATGTTAACCTCTAGAATGTTTTCTGATTGCAGATATCTGAGAAGCTGGGCTTGCTGCACAACAGCAGGGGGGAAGGCAAGGACAGACACATCATCGTCTCCAAGCCGGGGTCCAGAAGTCCAGAGAACAAGGAAACATGTTCCAAACCTGACTTCGTCGTCAAACGTAAAACACCCAGCTCTGACAAAAAGTTTGCCAAAGAAAATGAAGCAGGAGATAAATTGGGTGAATCCTTAAGTGCCGATTCACTAGGGCCTGGGGATATGGTTTCCCAACAGACAGATTGTGATAAAGAGAATGATGTACGTGAGAAGAGCGATAAGGTAACGTGTGATGTATGTGGGAAAGATGTCATCAGTGCCAATATTCAGCTGCATAGTATTCACTGCGCGAAACAGACAAAAAGCAAACTGACAGAGGGTCATCCAGATAAAAGAGATGGAAGCAAACCCAAGAAAATAACCAGGAACACGAAAAAAGATACAGCACTGAACAAAACTGCCAGCGCTCTGGACAAAGTTGATCACGACGACTTTGACGCGTTGATCGCGACTGTTCAGAAACTGGACAGCAAATGTTGCTTTAAGAAGTGCAGGCAGTTCACGACGACATTGGGCCACACCTGCGATTTCTGTCTGCGGCGATATTGCCTGGCTCACCACATCCCGGAGATTCATGGATGCGGAGACGAAGCGAAAGCCGCAGCTCGGTATGCCATGGTTAAGGAGGGAATTCTCTTCCGAGGAAATGTCAGTCGTCAGCGCAAGCTCCACCCAGACAAGAGAGCCAACCTGCAGCATAAACTGGATAAGAAACTTGATGACATGGCGGAAAAACGCTCCATGAAAAGTGGAAAGAAAAAATGATGTTTTTGCTATTTGGGAAATAATTGATGAAATGTCTGTGATATTTGGTGGGTTACGATGAAGAATGAAACCATAGTAATTATGTTGATTTAATATCTATGTATCAAAGTCAGAGAGACATTGATATTGATGAAATTATTGCATGTCCGTTGATTATTATTTTTCTGGTTATTCTGAATAGTCCCACCTATGGTAGAACCAAAGAGGCTTCAAATGGCCCCAGAGATATATTCTCTTATTCAGTTATTATACAGATTGAGGTCCGTCCTATCCTTTAGACCAATGGTTAAAATGTTCAACTAAAAATCATAATGTTATGAGTTTCAATGAGCTGTGTGGTAGCTTCTCTGTAGTTCAGTCTCGTCACGTATTGGTGAAAAATTCCCGCTGTGACATAAAGCAATAATTCACTCACTCACTTTAGTTGAGATAAAGATTTGGAGAGTAGTGTCATCAGCTGGTTCTTTATTTCTTGATTATGTGATTTGCTGTTTTGTTCAAGATTATATACTTGTGGATTGTCAATATGATGATAATAAAGAAAGATAGATGTAATAAATACACAATACTTGTAGTTTTGTTATTACTTGGATCATATATATCAGCGTACAGGGATGGAACTTAACTTTAAAATGTACTCGCCCGAATAATGATACAAATAACAAAAACATGAAATTTCTACAAGCCCGTAGGATACCTTCACCATTAGGAGAAAAGGATTGGGCACTGGGCAAGTTGGAACTTCTAACCCAGAGTGTATATTCAAGATAACCCTAACCCTAACCCTTGAAAGGCAACTTGAGTTGTACTCTCCGGGGAGTTGAGAAGGAAAATGCAAACACACTGATCCATTGACTGGGGTAATTATGTAGCGCTATGACCATGCTTTCGACCTTGGAACAATATAAATATATTTTTATTATTAGTTTGAACCCAACCCACAGATCCTGCTTAAAGGTCTGCAGGGGGCAAAATTTATCAAAGTGAACATTTTCCTTGGGGTACTGGTCCTTCTCCCACCAAGAATAGTTCATCACAATCTCAATGACATACGGTGGGGAAAACTCTATTAAAAACATGATTTAAACATGGATTACATGATTCACTTGTACATAAATATAAAATGCTTGCATCTAGACCTAAATACGGTAACAATGGATTTTACGAATGCTTCAAACACTTTACGTGCCTTGTATCGTTATTTAATCTAATTAGTTAATTCAAGTGTTTTAAAAAAATATAAATGTTTACTGGGAAATTATATATTAATTTAGTTTGGAATAACCTTTTGCTATCATTATTCAGTGCATAACCGTTACAAATCGTGAAATATTTACATGTGTTATGGAGTTATGTCCCCTAACCCACCTCGCTTGCTTCCGAAGACCGTAAAACCTCGCATAAAGGAGAACACCTTTTCTGTAAATTTGGGATGAATTTAACGCAAATATAATCATGTCCGTGTTTGAGAATGTATCTATATTCTCACAAACAACTGCAGAAATATCTAAAGAATACATTGACAAATTCCATGAACCCAATATTATTCCAAACTATCTGTACGATCTGACTATAAAAAATGGTGTTGAACTTTTTTCACGTAATGGTGTTTACGAGGTGAAGGGATCATGGGTATCGGTCAACCGAGTACACTCCTTCTTGGGGAAGTTCCTACTCACATACGGACAGACTCGCATGGAGGCGTTCTCTTCACTACCAGAAACGACTTCCACAATAGAAGAGGATGATGGGTTAGATGTCAACAAGAAAACGATTTCCATGCATTCTTCCTCAAGTTACAAGAAATCACTGAAGAAGTGGGTATGCAGTCCTGACAGTGCAGGTCACATCAATCAAGATCTACCAACAGACAAACTGGTAGTAAAATCTAGCAAACTGACTCCAGAACCAGTGATTCTTTATGCTGGTTATAAGGAGACTATTAAAGAAATGGAATCGCAGAGAAAAACTCTCGAAGTGTTGAAAAACGTTTACAAAATGGAGCAAAATAATCAAGTCATGCTGTCAGTTAAGAAGAAAGGTGTCGGTGAAGAATGTCCTCCTGTCACGTTTATTCCACAGATGATGACAAAGTTGAAAGAAGTTGGTATTTCTGAGTCCGGCAGCAGTGGCCCAAGAAAACCGATCTTCATTAAGACTACTAGTATTTCTGAAGAACTAACTGCTGCTAAAAGAAAGAAAGTGGAATCCATTGCCGATAGTATAAAGTCACAAGTGCCAAATAAGGAAAACAATACTGTCAATAAAGTGGAAAATGAAAATCTAGATTCTGCAAGATTAGTCAAGCAAGAACGGGTAGAAGATAATTATGATGATGGTGATGAAATGGAACCTGTGGAAGATAATGTGGCTGTTTGTGATGATGATGATGACTATGGTCCCTCTGAGAGTGATGATGAGAATTACAATGAGCGTGATGAGGATAAAAGTCATTTCAAGCCAGATGCAGCTGATAAAGACACACCTGTTGAGACTGAAGTTGAGAGTGTGGATGATTTTGAACAAGAAATACAACCGACTTCAGACATTGACTATGTTCCAGATGAGAAGATTGCGACTACTAAAGTGAAGGCAGCCAGAAAAATTAAAACCAGGAGTAAAGCCAGAGACGAGCATGTTTCACTTCCAGATCAATCTCCAAAGAAAGGACGTGGTCGGTCACGAAAGGGCTTCCCTTTGAAATTGGAGATTAAAGAATCCAGAAAATCTTCCATTAAATCTGAAACTGGTAAATCCAAGAACACAAAGAAGAAATCTTTGAAAGGTAGTAAAAGTAGAAAAGGAAGGCGAACAAAACGTCCTCTATCACAGGGCACTACTGAATTTTTCTGTAGTAAGTGCCCATACTTTGCTATCAAACAAAGCCATCTGCGAGAACACGAAAGACGTGTGCACATAACTAAAGAATTCAAGTGTGATCATTGTGAAAGGATATTTGGTTTTGGTAAAGATCTAAAACGTCACCTTAAGACTCATCTCAAACCTGAGAACTGTTGTGACATTTGTGGAAAATTGTACAAAGGAGTGAAATCCCTTGTAGAACATCGCAGAACTCATGATGTTGGGTATGTGAAACCAGAATTTGAATGTGAAATTTGTAAAAAGTGTTTCAGTACAAAGTATGTTCTGGCCTATCACATCAAATCTGAACATTTGGGAATGAAGAGAACGTTCATGTGTCCTACTTGTGGAAAAAGCTTCTCGCAGAAGAATTCCTATGTTCAGCACGCCAATGTTCACATGGGCTTCAAACCCTACAAATGTGACATATGTGATAAAGCCTTCTCATATGAGAAATCCTTAAAAGAACATAAGTTCATGCATGATGATATTCGTAGATTCAAATGCACAGTATGTGATAAAACATTCAGGCAGTCGTCCGCAGTGTCGATACATATGAAGGTCCACAAAGAAACGAAAGATTACGTCTGCATGGCCTGTGGTAAGGGTTTCAGTCAGAAGCAGGCCCTGATACGACATGAGAGAATCCATCTTGGTGAGAAGCCTTTCTCTTGTGGTTTGTGTGGACGTAATTTCACAGACTCTTCCATCTTGCGTCGACACATGATTCTCATTCACAAGAAAGATCCAAAGAAGTGGCGAGAGAATACAGTCAACAACTGCGTCAGACGCACAGACTTTTTCATCGATGTATTATCAGGAGGCACTGAAAATGAACAAACATCCAAGGTGAATTCTAAAGAAATTGATACCTACATGGAAGAAGGTTCTCTTGGTACAATTAGTCCAAACATTGTAGATCCTCTTGTAACTTCCAGGTCAGAACCGATAAACATGACATTGACAACTCCGACTTCAGTTCCGATAAACATGACAACTCAAAGTTCATCCAGAGAACAAATTCACATGGAAGGATTTTCGGATGGCCAGAATGCAGTTGAAGCAGAAGACACTGTAGATCATCCTTACAGTCTGAACGTGGGCCAAATACAGCCTGAAGTGACTCTTCCAGTTCACAGCCAAGCCACTCCTCTCATCCTAGACCACAAGATGGCCAATGCTGTCGTTCATCCAGAGACTGCACTGCTTCATAGTCACAGCCTCCAGACATCTCTAGACAAATCTCTGGCTGGAGAGTACATCACAGAAGGGTTGTCTTCCCAGTCGATGCCATACATCATGGGCCAGCAGAGTCAAGGGGCCTACCCCTATCAGCAGATGGTCGTGCTCCCCGACCACAATAACCAGTATACTACACTTCCACCTGCCATGTCTTACCAACAGCAGTACACTGACCCCAGCTCTTCTCATCCATACTCCGGATACCCTCCACCACAGTCCTGAAGTGGGATTCCTCCACCGTGCTCTTGAAGTCGCTTGCTCCCAGAAACATCAAGGTTTCCACTAAGGCTGCATTCAGGCTAAGCTACTTTTAATGCACTACAATACTCTTAGTGAAAATAGCAGGATGTCAAGTGGGATTATCCCAGAAACGTTGGGGCGACCGAGGTTATGAAGCATTTTTGTGTACGATTTCATGCTGGTCTTGCATATTGTGCGCCAGTCCCATGGCAATATGTGAGATGAGAGTGAAGTTTTGTAACCTTAGGGTCAATTCTCCTGGATGCACCCTAGTTCTGTGAATTCGTCTACTCGTATATGGCTTTATCATTTTGTGGTTTTACTTTTAGTGGAATTGTGTGGAAAAACATTGGTACACTTCTGGTGTTTTTGTATTTTTGATGGGTTATCTGTTACAATACGTTTAATAGTCCTCAAGATCTGTTGACTATAAGATTCACTGCTTGACTGGCAATGATTCATCAATTAAATGTACAAAACAGTGACGTTGCATTCCACTTCCAGAGTGTTTTACATTTTTACGATTTTTAGATGCTTCACAGCTCTTAGTGTTTTTTTCTGAAATGGGCAGCTACTTATAATAATGCAAAATATTATAGAATTATATCATTATCACTACCACAATTTCATTTAAAGAAAATATAAAGACATTATATATGTGTCAGTGTATATATTTTACACCCACCAATTGTCTGATAAATATTAAATGAGAATTCCATTGGCTATCTTGTAAAATATATCTAATGATATATCATGGATGTATGCACCCTTGTTCATGTTGTCAAAACCTCGTTTTAATCAAGAACAATATTGAATTGCTGTACTGAATGATTTCACAGGTCTCGTAATTATCTTACTTAAATATGTTTTCCATGAATATATCATGGGAGCAGATTTATTGTTTACCTGCTAATGATTATGTACATGTATCAAATTGTGTATGTGTGAATAATATACATTATACACTGTACACTGTTATACTGTACACTGTTATAAAACAGTGTAACAATTTTATGTATTGTATGTATCGATACTAACTCGACTGTAATATCATACTCAACTATAAGATATATTAAATATGGCATCCATACATGGTTTCATTTGTTTTGTGGTCTAGAACATATTTACAGATTATTTTACTCTTATCATCATGGCGAGACGGTTTACAGCAGGAGAAAACCTACAGCAGATGTGCGTTTGGCCCGCACTACTTATCTCTATTTAGTACCATATAGTGCTACGAAAGCCTTTCAGCCAGCATATGTAGTACTATTTTTCACTACAGGTCTCAACCCAGTAGTGTTTTGTAGGAAAATGTAGGAAAACCTAAAGCGTGAAGGGAATGGACTGGACACATGCTCAAACCAATCCTGCGATTTTCCTACTAGCCCATCCAGCGAACTACACGTAGAGAAAAGTATTGTATTGTAGTGTATGCCATGTATTGTCGGCTGAATGCAGCACAGCTGTAGTGTTGATTAGTTCAATACATCTGATTACCTGCTGGTACTGATGAACTACCATAATTACCATAATAATGTGAACCCTCTAATAGTTCAAACACCTAAGTTAATCACCGAAGAAGAAGAAAAAATCTGACCCGAAAAATACGAAAATGAAAAAATAAATTATCATAATTTTCCAATGTGAATACAATATTTTTTTTATTTTTTTTAAACCCTCAAAAACAATAATATAAATATTTTTTAATGTCCATTTATTTACCATTTCTTTTACAACCGTATTTTGAATTTAATTTGGTTGTCAAAAATAATAGGAATACTGATTGTTTTCAATTTTCGTATTTTTCTAATAAATTGAACACCTACAAATTTAATTATTTTCTCCTTTTCAAATTTTTAGGGTAATTACGGTAAGGATGTAGCTCCACTGTGACAATACATCCCATCATTGTTGCTCTACATTTGTAGAAAATTGTGATGTCACTGCTGAAATTGCAATTGAAGCCGAATTCTGGCAGTTGATGGAGTAAATAATACTAATAACCCAATCCCCCAAAATTGACATTTTTATGAAATACCCAACACAATGCTGCTTATGAGGAAACGTTAAATTGTCCGGATCTAATTTAATACACTAGTTGGGCCAGTACTAGAAAGCCATGCCAATTGGCATGTATAACAATAACAAAAGTTACTGTTATAAATACATGTACAATTCGAAAAAACAACAAACATTAAATATATTTACAATTTGTTTTAAAGTTATTTTTGTTGTCAAGTGTGTGACATGATACAATTTTGCAGTTGTGCATTTTTCCTTGAATGTCTGGACTAGAAATGAAATTTGAAGCAGTCTTGAGTATAAAACCTTTCTGATCATGTATGCTATTCAACTGTGATGCTTCTGATTGATGAAGAAAATGTATTGATGGTCTTTTGAGTTCACAACTCCCACATGTATCGATGTTTTGTAACAATTTTTGAATAAATATGAAATTCATCCACTTTTCTGCTCGATTCCACCAATTATCAGCATTGGTGTACTACAGTATATAAATTGAAATATGAATTGCATGATGTTCAAAATTTTGCAAGAAACTATCGTTTGATATGAAATGTATTTTCACCCCTATTTGGAAGATTATCTCATTAGTTCCTTTATAGAATGAAAGACAAAAAACTTATTTTGTACTACCTAAACTAAATTAATTTTCTTTTTACGAAAGACCCACTTTGCATATATGCTGATGCACTTCTTCACACCCCAGACTACATCACTGTGATGTTTGCCCAACTACATAAACTATTTACTCAAAATATTTGGTGATAGCTATATAAACAGATTTTGTATTAGTTATTTTGGGTAGGTAGTTCATGATATTGAACTGTTGTCATCCTATAAAGTATTTACTGAGATAATCTACCAAATAGGGTTGTCAATACATTTCATGCCAATTGGGCATGGAAATTGTATTGCTGCAATCAGGTTTAGATGGACATTGTAGTTTCCATATTTTCAATCCAAACCATCTTTGTCAAAGAAACCTAGACTGGTAGAGATGCCCCCCAACAAGATACAAATAGAATTGGTACAATAGACCAGTGAAAACTCCTCCAGTATTAGACCAATTTAGATTGATGAAGATCCTTCAGTAGCATATCAACCTTTCCTGGAGAATATCCCTCTAGTATCCATCCTATATTGACTGGTGAATGTTTTAGTAGTATCTTAACATAGCCTGGAGTATAGACTGGTGAAGCTAGTAACTAGAAGGATATCCTAATGGTGCATAAGAGCTGTTCCAGATTACCACACAGTTGATGCTAGGCTCCTAATGATGAAGGGTTTCATAGGTCAGCAGGCCTAACACCAGTGTTGAGGTTGAACAGTATGGACTTGAGATTCAGTGACAAGAAGGCGTTGTCACTCCCAGAGTTCCTCAGCATCTCCTGGACAATACTGACAATAGTGTAGACTTCGAAGTACTTCTTGTTGGATCTGAAATCGAGAATGCAATGCACATTGAGAAAGATCAACTCCAAATTTCTTAAAGAGTTTTGAGCACACACCCAATGTATGCCATGTAGAGCATGATACATACTAAGTGGGATTATATAAATGCTGGTTTTGTAATTGAAAAGGATATTCTTAAGGCGTCTTCGAGTCCCCAAGCGGTCGTTCGCATACTTAGAGCCATTTTTTAAAAATATATTCTCGAGCTGTACCACTATTATTTTCTCGTTCACAACTCAAGTCAACTGCACCTGAAATAAATAAAGGGTTGTTTATCTTTTTAGAATACATTAGAACATGTTTAATGTACATGCATCTACATTGTTGTGCAAGAAAACTGTTAGTATACACTGTTAGTGTTAGGAGAGGAGAACGAAGAAGCGAGTATTTCCTTGCAAAACATCGGTATATATTTGAAGCAATGTGTTTATTCTTTGAACATTTTTATGTACATGGTGGTTTTGTGTTGTTTATCAAGTTGCAAGGTCTCCACCTTTGCCCGATTAACTCTCAAACACATGTATGACCACTGTCAAAAACATACCAGAAGAGAGTCGGTTATATAACATGAGTGTTATTGAAATAGACCGGATATGCCCGAAAGAGAAGCACCTGTGGTTCACTATTATCTATGGCCTACTCCAGCAGGGAGAGGGTTAAGTATAGTTTTTCAAAAGTATACAGATGTCTTGAGATCTGTTATTATCTGAATAGTATTTTCTTAAAGCATGCATGACTGCATCTACAAAAATCTAAATTAAGTACCAGTGTAACTGCAAGTTTGAATTTCCACATGATTGTCTCAAAATGACCTCTAGAGGAAATAAAGAGCCAACTGCATGTGCATTCTCTCCAAAAGTCTACATGTCGTACATGACGCAGAAATTTCAGTACGTCGAGAATGTTTTGAATGTATATGGTCAATAAAGTATGGCACTAACGGTGCACCGTACATGGTTCAAACAGGGAATCACTCCCAGATGTTTTGTCTTGTTTAAAATGCCGATATTCTCGAGAGTAAATTAATTTCCATCTAGCATGTATCCAGGCGAAATCTTCACTTGCATACACACTAGCACACTGAACAAACATTGGACTAATATATAATGTGCTACCGTCTGATTCAGGTAAGCAAAACTCCAATTTATAAACTCGCACGTTGAGTCTGATCAGTGATCACCAAACCATGTTTATTTCAACGCACATAATGTATCATATATGTCTTGATCGGTATATCAGTCTAAATTCTGGATATATTTTAATTAGACTAGTTCTACAAATCTCAATTTTCACTCCTCACATTTGGGCAGTAGGTCGCTGAGCTTTTATTGTTATATTTTTTTTGGTAGTCACTAATACCATCGAGTGACTGGTTTTCGGGGTATTAAGATTCGAAGCGTGCTGCGCGCGATCTTTTGACGATTGTATCGAAATTCTAATGTTAATATATAAAATAGCCCAAACGGGATCCCGTATATTTTGAAATCAACAAGAGGTCACGTGATTTTATGAATGCGAACAGATGGTGTGAATGTCATGTCATATTGGAAAGGTTGGGGTTTTTTTTGGGTTTTTTTACACATCACATTAAAAATTGCAATAGCTAACAGCTGCATTTTTCCATGTTTCACTTTGTTCGATTGTATACTTATGTTTGCGGATGACATTTATATCAGTTCTGCGCGATACAACTGGGGAAGTGTCGGACGTCAAATTTATACGACAGGTGACGCGATTCTTTGGAGTTTTGGAATCGGAAGAAGCGTTTTAGTAAGTGGCTGGGCTGTCTCGAAATGGGGACTCTACACGGGGTATTATTTGCAGTCTTCCAGGATTCAAATCAGTCATGAAGAGCTCATCTGAATATTAAACATTTAACTATAACGACATTGATTTTTTTGCAGACAGCATGTTATTGCTATAACATTATTTGGGAAACTATTGACCTCATTGACAAAATGGATCACAGCTTGTGGTTTCGTATGCTAAACACTCTATATTCATTACCATATTCAATATTTATCGTGCCATGCTGTCACTATAATATAGCAATTTCGAGCTACGTGAAGCGACATGAAGAAGTAAGTTACAGAAAAGTTACAGTATGATGATTGTACAAGTTTAGTGCACGGCACAGGACGCGTAGCTTGGAGCACGTTTAGCCGCACACATAACATTGTTATAAGTTAGAAGCAATGTGTGAATAGTCGTGAAACTAAGTTGAAATATTTTAAAATTTGGAAACAATGTTAATGGGTGGTTTGTTTTGGCATTTGAAGCTATTTTCTAAACATAGGCCAAAAGGGTCGGCGATTTATAACTACGCGACAAGCAAAAGCGTTTGAAAACGAATGCAGACGATAATGCATTGACTTTTGACAGTTTCAGAAATGGATAAATCGTAAATGTTTATTATTTCTTTTCGAGAAGGTTTTACACTTGTATGCTATGAAAACATGCATTAACATATCTAATTATTTACATGACCTGTTACGATAATATTCAGTTAGATTACGACAGAAAAAAAGGTTAGTGACTCACCTGGGGTGCGTTCAATGGAGAATACATACAATACACTACAATACAATACTTTTCTCTACATTTAGTAGTTCGCT
>JAUTBT010054374.1:0-15484 GCA_032361225.1 Lepetodrilus schrolli | reverse complement strand
GATTAGTTTCTATATCATTTTCAGAGATATTTCACTGTTTACAGACTGTGCCTTGAAGGTATACATGTATCTAAACAGACTTAACACCTAAAAACAAAATGTGGACGGTTTATTAGCCAAAAATCAGAGTTTTTTCCACAGCATTCGGAGTGCTATTTTTTAAATGAAAATTCACACAAATCACACAAATCAGAATAGTTGGCAACCATTTAAAGGCTTTTCAAGGCCTTGAAAACTGATTATTAAATTCAAGACGTTTTAGACCCTGCATACTCCTGTCAATTGTCTGAGGAAGGCTTGACAACCAGCAAATTCTATGTTTGCCTGATTGAAACAATTTGTCTGCGAAATATAATGTTCATTGTCAGAACATTATCATGGTTATGGTAATGGACATGTGGTCATTTACTGCAAGTTGACAAATTGTTGACATAATACATAAACAATTCATGGGTTGCTTTAGACATTTACTAAATATCAGAGAAACACTTATGATCTTCTTTGTATTATAAAAATAATCATATTAAACATTTGAATGACTATCATGGTTGCTACAATAAATGTCAATATGTTTCATTGCAGCGGTCATGTCAACAGAGTATTAACTTCATATATAAACATATATGCTGCCATATATAGTCAAGTAACAATGAAAATGTACACATGTTTAGAAATGAAGGTCAAAGTATGTGTATACTCTGTGTATGTATTTGGGTGGTGATAAACAGAGCTTTGCATCACTTCAGCCAGTCTTTATTTGGCAGCTATTCATGACAGTGTTCTCAATGTTAGGATTAATCTCACACGTAGGTGCATGTTGAATGCTGGCACACATACTGTATTGGAACAGTTGTGCAGCAGGTCATTTACTGGAGCTTGTGGTAGACACATCATGGAAACAAATTAGACCCAAAAACTTTACAATATATTTGATAGACGAAACATCATGCAAGAAGCTATGAACAGTTGGCATCAATATCCTACATTATATCATGAAAATCTCACAACCATCTGGTTGAGAACAAAATAATTCAATAACATTCGCCATCGGATATTTCTCCCATGCCAGAACAAAGCAAGAAAACAGCTACAATGAAGATGCGTCTCAAAGGATATTAGGAGTAATCTGTTAAAAGCTTTGTACCATACATATTTATGACAATGATAAAAGAGACCATTCGCATATTTACAATATCTATTTTACCATAATTACACAACGAGATTCAAATTGACACAGACACTGACAAACCAGGCCGTATGATGCTTGTGACATGTAATCTACAACTAAATTTGCCAGAAGCCTGTAGTATTTAATGGAGAACAAATGCAGTGGAACTGGATTGGTAATTCTGTTTGTTGAATCCTTAGAGGATTGCTGAAAGATATGTGGAGCCAATGTAGATTCCCCTGCAATCTGTGAGCTCTAATCTAAATAACACAATATGATCATGCCATGATCCCTTTTGATTATCATTCATTACATATGGGAGTTGATCTTGAGACAGAAGAATAGTCAATGCACAATATTAGATATAGCAGTAATCATTTATACTTGTTCATGTAAGTAATTTTGTGACATTTAGATATAATTGGATAATATATTTCTCTGTACAGGACTAATTGTTTTACAGATGTGTACAATTAATATCACAAGGACTGACTGTGTTACAGATTTATACAAAAGGTTGAACCTCAATGATTGTAAAAAAACAACAACAATTAGCCAATCATTGAATACATATACATATGCAGTTGATTCCACACCCGTGTAAAGGCTAATCTGGGGTATAAGTGTCTATTAGTATTAGTATTATAGGTCTCTAGGCTTCTGAAGTGTTATTAAAGGATTGGGAGTGTTCATGTGTATGTACGTTGACTTGGACAGGACATGGCTTTTTGTTAGCAGACCAAGATGGCCCTGCTAGTAGTTGTTGCTAATCCATTATCCTCACCCATGTGACTTGTCCTAAGTGAACAGAGTTCCAGACTCACCCAGCAGGCAATAGACATCCTGTGGTTTAAATCCTGGGACCAGCTGCTACCATTACTTTATAGCAACTTTAATAGCAAACATTATTACAGTGAAAGACGTGACCTTTTTTTATAAGGTCATGTCGTATATCAAGTCGTATCAAATCCCATCTGGACAACAATTCTTGGTTTCTTGGATTAATCATCTGTAATATGATGCTCCTTGAAATGTGTCCATGACAAGAATCTTTTAACATTTTTTACTAATTCTGGCAAATTATAATGTGTATATTTACACACTTTCACTAACCCTGTGATGTATGGTCAAGACAAACCTGGTACCACACACACAAACCCAGTAGGTACTATTTCCTGGACTGCATCTATTGACATCTCTATCTGTCAATCAATCACCAACTGCCTCCAGGGGCAGCAAACTTGTTAACAGTTGGTGATGAATGCAGAGTTGCCTATCCTTATCGTTGTCAAAATCTGTACCCACTAGAGGGAGCTGTCGCTAGATTGCCAAGTTATTACCCATCAAGGTCACCAAGTTAGATTACTCTATTTGTTTTATGTACTATTCCCAAGGAAAAAGCTGGTTGAGGTCCATTTGATGGACGTAGCAAGCGGATCAGTTTGAGATTATGGTACTCGTAGTACAGAGACAAATTCCGATTCTGATTTGTATGACCATCACATAAGTGCACAACACTGTTTAATCAAAAGTAATAGTATTAGTACATCGTTTCTTATAATTGGACAGCTTAGTACAAAATCAATGCTGAAATTAGTAAATGGGAATGTTTGAAAGCAAATTTAAACTTGTGTACATGCAGACAGTAGTATGATAGCAAGAAACATTATTGATCATTGTTGCCAAATCATACAAATACTTGAATGCTGTATGCTGGAGGAAAGTTGATCTAAAAAAGCTTTGGTGGGAACATGCACACAAGGTTTTAGACAGATATTTCCAAGGAATTGCTGTCCACGATAGCCAACACAAAACAATGTGACATGATACAAGACAATTGGCCCTTTGTACCAAGTGAGCTAACAATAATGCCATTGGGGTTTAGAGCCACTTTCAAGATTTTCACTTATATCACAACTTGTTCCAGTAAACCTGCGAGCATCGGCTGGTACTGACAAGACCAAGGATGATAACTGCATTGCTACTCTACAGACAGTGCATCCTATCAATATCGCATCAGAAAGGTAACTTTCGCGAACATCGATGCCGGGCCCCTGGGGCGGGATTTGAACCTGGAACCATTGGCTCCGGTCCAACGTTCTACCACTGTGCTACCACCTACCCTGCCATTTGCTAAAAAAAATCTAAAAATTGTTCTCACAAATTGTCCAACAGTACTTTAGGCTATGGATCCTGACCATCTGATGAACTAGGTAATCAAATCATATCAGCTGAGATTTGCTCATTCAACAATAAAATGATATATCTTGCTGGCTATGCATTGGAACTGATAGCATCTGGATATTATCAGCTAATGATACAACAAATGAAAACATCAAATTTAAAAATAATTGTTCAAAAGCTGCTAGAGAACAGGCATAATCTTGAAAGCGGCTCTAAACTTCAATTCAAACCAAAAAAACCATGCATTACAAAATATGCACATTTCTATATGCTACAGGTGTTGCACATTTCGTGACGTCACAAACTGACTAGTGATGTGAGTGGCCAAGCGACAACGTTGATGATTTCAGTTACATGTATAGTTTTAAAAATACTATGGTAGCAAATCATACATACTATAAACATGAGTTGGTATTGAAAAAACAATTACTGATTTGAAGAACGAAATTGTTTTTAGAAACAAATTAAACAATGGGATAATCGCAATTCATAGATGTCTGCAATAATGCAAATTCATTAAAGTCCACATTGGTATAGCAGTTTTCAAGATAATTAACATTTGGAAATAAAAAATCTGAAGCACAATATTTTGGTGTACATGCGATTCATCAACGACATACATAAACATACAATTAATAACCAATATAAGGAATATGGCACATTAAATAATTAGTGAATCAGTAAAACAACCCCAAAACTAATAAAATTTTCTATCAAATGCCAGGTATAATAATAATGCAGATATATTAAAAAATTATTTTTCAATTTAGAAGTACTTATAACTAAGGACCATGCTGATCCTGGGATTCGAAACAGAGTTGTTGTCCAACGCTCTACTGACTGAACCAAAGGGCAAACCCCCCTGGTCAAGAAATGTAGGAGCATCTACATGGTTTGATCCACAGACATTGGAATCAATATTATTACAGTACATGGTTAGTGAGGGCAACAAGTAGTAGTGGTTAATAAAATAGACCACCCAGAGAAAACTCACTCTGCTCAACATTGGACTGCATTCGGTATATATATATATAAAATGGTCAAAATGTATACGAACAATTTAAAGTAGATATTTAAATTATCTATTCATAATAAAAGGTGGGATGGGAGATTTTAAGGAAGCATTTTCTCTCATTTGGCATGACAAGGTGAAATGAAGTGTCCATAAAATATTCAAATATTGCAGAACATCCAAAACACACTAAATGATTATATTAAAGCTTTCCTGTGTTATTGAGAAATTGGCATTGAAAGCACATAATGTTATAGTTAATAATATTTCCATCATGATGATAAATGAATAAAACTGACGTCACATACATAAAAATAATTATACAAAATAAAAATACTTTCAGGCATAAATAGTCATCACATGTAGGTAATGCTTTCCGCAGTCGTGTTAATAAACCTTTCAATCACTCACTCACTCACTTATGAACAAATAGGATTCATAGTGTGGAAATATAAAACATGATTAAAGGCAACGCATAAACAGAAGATAAATACAATGATCATGTCCAAGATCAATCAAACTGATCCCAATATTCAGGTCATAGTGGCCAATCTTGGATGCTTCAATCCCAACCATCCCCCTGTGGCACAACTTAAACAACAAAGCCCAAACAATTTGAAGAGTTTAACGATGAACAATTCAGTCCCACTTCAGTTATCTTGTACTTGTAGGCAATGTCTAAACCTTTACAAATAATTCTAATCTGGCTTGGCCTACATTCAATCCCAGAGGATCCATTCAGGAGAACCTTCAGAGTGTGTGGTTTCAGAAAAACTAGATATCTCTGATCAGGTTCAACTGGAATGTGTGGGAGCAACAGTGAAGATATTGATATGTGTTCACAGACAAGGTGGTGAGCATTGCATGATCTTACTAATGCTGTACACACATACAACTGAAACAGTGTTGTACAGTAGCGATATTGATACTGTTCACAGACAAGGTGGTGAGCATTGCATGATCTTACTAATACACACATAAGACTGAATTATTAAATTTGACAATTATTGTGAAACTCTACTATCTCTTAAGGAGTCTTATTGTATGTCTATGCATGTATGCGTGATACTGAAGACTTCATAAGACAGCTTAGTTTCACAATAATTGTATTTCAGTTGTACATGTGTTCTAGGCAATACTCTACCATCATGACACATGTAGTGGAGCACTACACAATGTTGCACTCACAGACTCTGGTGATAGTCAATAGAGTACTTACCTGGAACAAAAAGAAAATACAATGTCAGATAAAATGTCAACACATGATATATATATACAAAATAATTTGAAACATATCAATTAACATGACAGGATAATTAAAAACATGTCGATTACACTAATACAATTTTTTTTAAATCTAGCATGAAAGGACAATTTATAACATCAATAGAGAGATTTTAACTCGTGACGTAAAATGAGATTTTGAAGCATGTCATATAACACAGATTGTCTTTTGATATAATAATAGAATTTAGAAACGTCAATGAATGCATTGTGTAATATAACATACTGTAAAATAGTTTTTATTTAGCTGCTCGCAATTTTCACGATTGTAAAATTTAGGAGGAAAAAATATTCACGATTTGTAAATTTCACATTGTCCAATGTTATATTTTTTTGTCACTTACGAGTTCAGAAACGTCAGATCTTACTAACAGGCTAATCTGTTAAAATAGCATGTGCTGACGTCACGGAAGTGTGCAACAGTAATTAGTCCTGTCCTTATATTAATTGGTAATTTTGTCTCCAATGATTAAGATTAGTGCCAATCGGAAGTAAAAAGCGGGTCGCAATAGGAAAAATAATAAAACATAGGGCTGTATGTTTTCATATTCTGGATTTTACTTGAAGTAGTAGTTTTCCAGCTTTTACTTGAAGGGCAAGTGACATAATAACGATATATGTGCCATTTCAATGCATTTGCTGACTATACTGCAGCTTCCAAATCCAACTGACCATGATTAAATGTCCCCAGTTTAGATTGTTACAGTACAAGCAAATAAAAACAAGGAATTGTCATTTAACTAATGGTCTAGATGCTCAGTTGGCCTTCAGCCTGAACTTGTTTTGGTAACTGTCAAAGAGTCTTAACTTGGGCAAAGTGTGGGTCCTCATCCTATTAATACAGTGTACTACTTCAACTAGTACATTATTCCCATGTTTCTTAAATTCACAATCAAATACAAATAGTGAACTTTGTGAAAGCTTCTTCAAATTAAACTTATATGCTTGAGATGATACAGTTTGCACCTTCTAATATCAAAGTAAAGAAACATTATTGATATATTTGATTTCCTTCTTGTTTATTGAGGGCTAAATCTGCTGGCTCCATAACCTGGATTTTTTAATTAATTTTTTTAGTCACTTTCAAGATTCTTTCACTTATATCACCATTTTGTCCATTAAGGGCAGGAGGAAACCTGCAACATCTGTAGCGCGGAATGTTGCAATAAACGTGCGACCACCGGCTGGTACTGACAGACCAAGGATGATAACTGTATTGCCACTCTACAGACATCGCATCCTATCAATATCGGGTCAGGAAGGTAACTTTCAGGAACATTGATGCCGGGATCGTGGTACAGGATTTAGACTCAGGTCCTTTGGCTCCGAAGTCCAAACGTTCTACCCCTGCGCTACCACCCATCCCCTATAACCTGGAAGCTTGTATGTAAAGAACATAAGTGCTCATAAAATACTAGGGTACTTGATACAGGGTACATGACAAAGGGTACTTGATACAGGATACTTTTTGTGAAAGAGCTCAGCAGGACCATGTACAGGTAACATGGGCAACTACAAACAGTGCCTAGGCCAAAATACCTAGAAGGCAAATTCCAAATCAGAATATCATAATACAATAGAACTCATCTCATTATTGCATCTATCACAGGAGGTTTCATTATTGTAAAGTAGTCCGATACATTAATCATAGTGGTAGATCACCGATATTAAACAAGGATGTGAGAGTTGTCACTTCAGAAGAGCATAGCCCTATACTGCAAAGCACTGGTTCCCCCTAGGAACATTCAAACGTGATGACAGATTCAATAGTCACAGGATTCAATTATATTTATCATCTGAAACAGATCCACCAGACTTACTCTCGGCCACACAGGTCATCCATCTGTACTCAGAGTTTCCATTAAAACATTTACATTATCTATGGGCTCATCCAATCAACACCTCAGCTTCACAATCACTTAATGTGGGTTTCCGAGTTCTATACAGTTAATGAGAAACATGACTACGCATGTTGCACAGTTCTGGTATGTTGCAGAAAAGTCATCTGAATGAGTGAGGGCATTTTAAAATAAATAATACTTGTAGTAATTATTATTTCAAAGCTCTTCAATATCTCTGTCAAACACTTGGCTAGATGCTTCTCAGCCGAAATGAAGTCATCGTTGCGAATACAAAGTCCTTTGGGTTTTTTGCCACTCTACAGAGTAAGTCTGGTGGATCTGTTTCAGATGATAAATATAATTGAATCCTATGACTATTGAATCTGTCATCACGTTTGAATGTTCCTATGGGGAACATAGCTTCTATTGTTTTGGGTTTTCGTGCGAGTATGGCAAGGAAGTAAATGTAACCAGCACAGTCAAAGCTATTATAGTAAATTGACAATAACTTATGAAGGATTACAGATTATCTTTCCATGAGTGAAATTAGTGTTGTCAGTCCCAACGCTTTAGAAAGGGACTTTCATTATTACTTCCAGGAGTTAAAGATAATCTGTAATTCCATGTGATAAGTATGTTAGTGTTTATAATACCCATAATGAATTTTATACACATGATAAAGATAAGCATTATTTAGCATA
Source organism: Lepetodrilus schrolli (assembly GCA_032361225.1). Lineage (NCBI taxonomy): Eukaryota > Metazoa > Mollusca > Gastropoda > Lepetellida > Lepetodrilidae > Lepetodrilus > Lepetodrilus schrolli. The sequence continues at coordinate 7,294 of JAUTBT010054374.1, read as the reverse complement.
CCAGTAATAAAAAAAATTTAAAATAAATTCTATTCTCTGTATGAGTGAGTTATTGGTTTACGTCACAACAAGAACCTTTCAGCCATACATGGCAATCCCTGTACTTAGAAAAGCAACAAATCACTTAAACAAGTATAATGATGTCAAAGCTGCTGTTCATCCCATTGATCATCATTGCTCATCACTACATGACGTTGTAATGGGTAAGATTTGACAAATAGAATTACAACTTTTCTGAAATAAACCAATCAGAAAAGCTGTGGGATACACTTACAAGATTGCACTCCATCTCCACATACCTATGGCCAATATAATGTCAGACTTGTCAGTGCAAGTGTCTGTTCCTGTGATACAGTACACGTGCACATGTACCAAGATAGAAATGTGTGGTAGCTTTAGATATATATTCCATTATGTCTACTACAACAGCAAACAGATCTAAACAGATTGCTAACACATTGACGTCATTGTTAACATGAAGGTAGTAAACTGTAAATCTGTATTTATGATAGATACGGCCACAAGTGATGTCACTGTTAACGGTAAGGTAGTATACTGTAAATCTGTATTTATGATAGAAACGGCCACAAGTGATGTCACTGTTAACGTGAAGGTTGTATACTGTAAATCTGTATTTATGATAGGTATGATCACAAGGTGAACAAGACATCAATTTCTAAAGGTTCTGAGTTTGATTCTTATGTGCATAAGATTGGGATTCCAGTTGAAGTTCCAGTACACCAATCTCAGCACATTTATCTTAACCATGATAAAATAAAGTAGTTGCTGTGTCATGTGCTCTATTTCCATCTTGGCACTGTTTACAATGTACAACTTCAACTCATCTAACAGAACATTAAATAATTTCTGCTAACTATATATAGAAGACAAGAAAGAATGAGGAACCAACAATACACACTTTCATTGATTCTTAAAGTACTTAATTTCTAGTCAAGAAATTTGACAACAGATATACACAGCTTGCACAATTAGTTCTCCAGAGAAATCATCTTCCATGACCACGTCTACAGATATTGGACACTTTGAACCATTGACATTGCTGTTCTTGACTTCCACATATCTATATTATTCCAAGTGGCTTCAACTAATTTAGCTTCCGCACAAGGATAGTAAATATTCATCGGAAAAATCCATGCTGATTCCGCCGATCGCTGAACTGTCACATCACGTGTCAATATCAAGCATTTGGTGTCAAGGACGTGAAATATCAAGAAGCAAATCACGTTCATTGCACGACCCCACTTCCAGTAAGTGAGGCCCCTTTCAGTGATAAGGCAGCTCCTCTCCACCTAGACTTATTATTGAACTGGAGTGGCAGATTGCTGACAAGACCCACATGGTCAGGCACAAGATGGTCCATAGCAACAACAAAAAAGGGAAACACCAAGTAAAGTATAGTCTTTTAAAGCCTGTATAGGCATGATACACCTGGAAATTGATCCACCAACCTACGGCACTCCAGGCTGATGCTTTAACCACAAATGATTTCATTAGAAGTGTATAAAATTGTTTAGAATACTAATTGAAATTCTTCACATGCTTCCATATTACAAGAGTGTGGAAGTGGCCCAAGAAAACATTAGAAAATATCGACTTGACATTTAAAGAACTAAACAGAGGTTGCTCAAAATGTTTGACCTCAAGTGCATAGAACCCAATAAATTACAACATTTTTAATGATTAAGATTTAAAGATTAAAAAGAGACAAAGATATTTTGACATTTCGTTTTGATATTTGCAATTTCAAAAGGTAGCTAATCTAAGAAATTTGGACATATCGAAGGCTTAAATCAGAATCAATTCTACTTTATTGTCAGTTAATAACCAATAGCTTTATTTCCTCAAATCCTTTTTATGGACTGTAATGATACGACAGTCAGCCAAATCGAATGATCCATTTATATGAATACTAATGACTTCTTCATATGGACATTTATCAAAAAAGACATAAGTACACAAACTGATTTATGTACCTACTATGTTTGGAAACAGGAACTCATGTAACTTAAACACTTACTTGCGGAGCAACATCGAATTGTCCTAACATTGAGAATCGTAAAGAATATCTGCCAAAAGAATTTTGTTGAAGTGGCACTAAGCACCATTCACTACCAATAGCACATATTGATGTCACGAGAAAAACAACATTAAACACATTGAGTGAGCAAGTGAATTAGGACATTTCCACAGTTTGTATTATCATGACCTCTCTGTGGTAAGAGGAGAACATACAATGACTATGTTTTACAGTAAGATCTATGACCCAATGCTGGTACTGAATAACCAGGGATGACAACCATTGACTACAAATACAGAAATTGACTCTAAATATTCAATATATTTGAAACTGGTCCCTAGTGCTGAGAAATTACTGGATTACCAGAGATGATTCAAAATCAAGTCTTTATGTATGTAGCCCAACACATCACTACTCACACTTTCCTGTTTTCATGAATATAATGAATAACCCACGATGAAACCACAAACAATTTTAAATTGCTGGAATGCTTGTTCAATACTAATACCAATGCCAGCAATAGTCTTTCCTATAGAAATTAGAACATCAAATTCTTTGGTTTCTTTACCCAACAGCTGCATGCTTAACTTCTATCTATTTATCTCTAGCACATTTGGAAGAGTTTGCAGCTGATATTCAGTCATGATCAATTGTGCATACCATTAATTTAATCTCAGTATTGATTTCCAAACTCCTATGAGAATGCCTGAATGTCAAATGTCATTGGCATGTACATGTATCTCAACTGGGATGAACTGCCAGATAGGCGGACACGAGGCATGAGATGGTTATCACTTGAATGAGCAGGTCCAAGTTATCATTCAGACTAGCTGGAATTATCATTCAAACCAGTGAGATGGAAATGTCAAGTATGAAGTAATATTATCTGTCTGGAATTTGTAATATTAATGTCATTTACTAAAATGCTTCCTGCAGTAATATTATCACATTTAAAGCATGACATCAGTTATCAGTACATCAGTATCCAACAATTAACAGCGATGAGGTGGCCAGAGCAATAGAGTGGTTCCTTAAGAGGGTCCAGAAGCAATGAGCACAACAGATACTATCCTCCCAGTCATTACAAAACTGCATCCTAGAGCAAATGCATGTCTCTTTCTGGCTAAATCATGGACATCAAAGCATCTAAAGAGACACTAATGTCTTAACAACGGCATGGAAAGGTGTATATCTTGTTAGTCTGAAATGGACATGAAATTGACAATCAGGTTGCCAAGGGGATTTGCTAGTTGCTCGTTGATGAAGTGCAAATGACATTGATAGATGGCAGTTTCTATGCTTCTGATGTGTAGCAACTCAAAAAGCTTCCAAATCAAATAAAACAAATGAAGGCAGAATTGGGCGTGCTATTTATGTCTTTTTAATCACTTCGAATTTTCTCCTCTTATTTCCTCTTTTGTGACACTGATGCCAGAGTGTTGAGTGACCTTTACACAAGTATCTGGTGTGTCAATTCTGTGACCTTGTTGTACTCGGGTCTCGTGGAATACCCCTATACATCTTTATAGATAAACATTGTGTTGATTATAGTTGAGCACGAATCTGCTGGTCTCAGTCTACTGGCGAGAAACGGTGGGCGACACTATGTCTGGCGACACTACCTACATCTACACAACCTAAGTGTGAACCCACCACATGGACTTGAAGTGAACCTCCTTGATAACAATCTTCTGGCAGTAGATTCCAGTAGGACCCAGAAGTTTATATATAAACTAGAACTCAACTTTTGAGTTCATGCTTGACCATGTCTTTGCAGAGCAACCATTTCACATATATTAGTTTGAATCCCTTTATGGTTGTTATGTGTCATGACTTTTACAACTTTATTTTTACACTGCTCAATACATAAATCATGCATCTATTAAAAAAACAATAATTATAAATTTTATTTGATGTCATTGTTAACATGAAGGTAATCTACTGTAAATCTGTATGTTTGGTAGGTATGACCACAAGGCGACTGAGACGTCAGATTCTAAAGTGGGCAAGATCGAGATTCCAATTAAATGTTCCAGTTACCATACGTACACCAATCTCAACACATTTATCCACTGGACATCTGACTTAACCATGGATTTTCTCTTTAGGCATCTGTGATGAACTCCAGCTGGACGAAGGTTAAATAATGAATGATTATAATGTCCTGGATTTTACAAATGCTACTGTTCAATCTATGGAAGAACTTTCTCTTCAGGCATCTGTGAATGCCTACCACATGAAGAATGTTAATGTTGAATGATTATGATGTCCGGCATTTTACAAACACCATTGTTCGATCGATGCATGTTGTGATGGCTAGTCAAGTGGGAACAGACGAGGTATAGGTTAAAGTATCACAGGATTTAATAAATGGCTAACCTCTGTCAGACTGGAGGAGCCAATTCAAGGACTGTCGGGCGCAAACACTTGGGCATAGGCAACATTTCTTTCAGCGACTTCCATCTGGTAATGAACACAAAAGGACTGTGTGCAGGACTGTCTCTGTGGTGTCTATTCAGAGCAGTGGTCTGGATACAAGCGAGGCTGATTAGCCACCCCCAAGCTGGACCAGTCAAAAATCACTGCCCAATAGGAACATCTCTGGTTGCCTTCATTACCACTCTTCATCTCTGAATGCCATCTTCACAGTGGTCATGGATTTCAGCATAATGTACTCCCTTACTCATAGAGTTCAAGTAGCAGACTCCAACACAAACAGAATCAATGAGACTTCAGGACTCATGAGGTCAAGTACCAGGTTCAAAATGTCATCTTCATAGGTGAACAATATGTAAACAAATATGGAGATGAAGGCCACAGCACCATCAATTTTAGAAATATGCAAACAATATGGATGTGGTGTGATGACACTGGTCAAGGTTGGGTTATGCGTTGATTGGTTTTCATCATGTCCATGATTTCTACCCATGTACAACTAATATCTAAATAATCCAGCGAACCTGTAACTCATTAAGACAATATACCGTACATTCATCTTGAATTCAAAGTCATATCAACATAAATATACAAATGAATTGGGCATTATTAAGATATATGTGATTTTAACTAAGGATGATCACCAAGACAAGACACTGGTGGTACATTCCATGTCAATTCAACCAATGGTCCCCACCTGACCCCCTCAGATTTTTCTGATTTTATTGCACACTGAAAGTAAATTATATATGATGGGAAAATTCTAAATTTCAAGGCTTACTTATAAATATTTCCAAAGTTATGACCCGGTGAAGAAGGTGGGGTGACCCTAAAAATATGTAACTGCCATTGTAATATACGAGTACGAAAAACGTGTGTTTTTAATTTAATAATTTAATATAGAAGGAATCATAGAAGCAAGATGTGTTTGGTATAAAATCTTAGTGGATAACACATACTTTCATATGATGCCTTTTATTTTGTGATACTACCAATCCCACATGTTGATATTAACCATGGAATCTGAAGGTCAGATGAATATTTTTGATTTTCAGCAGTTCATATCACACACAATACGAGATGTAGGACCTTCATTTTACACAGATCCATTCACCAGGTGGCTAAGGTGTGGCAGACAAAAGGTTTCATGAATATGGGGAATAGTTTTTGTGTTAGGGGTGGCCGAAAGTGGCATCTTGTAAGATGATGAGTGATAAACTGCCAACTTTGGCACTTTCTATATCATGTAATAAGTCATCAAATGCAGAGTGTTCTACATATCTCTGGACTACTAGTGCCAGTGAATCCATCCTGATAATTTCAGATCTCTATCTGTTGTTGTTCAAAAGTTATGGAAGGTTAAAGTTGGACGACAATACTAAGTGTTAGTTTTGGCCGCATTTTTAGGGTCACCCCGACCTTCTTCATCGGGTCATAACTTTGGAAGTATTTATAAGTAAGTCTTGACATTTTGAATTTTTACATCATATATAATTTACTTTCAGTGTGCAAAAAAATCAGAAACATCTGAGGGGGTCAGGTTGGACACTTTCTGAAAATTGGTTGATTTGAGGTGGAATGACCCTGGTATTGTAGAAAAAAGGGCATCTACCACTGTACAGCTGGCATACTATTTAGACCATTCCATCCTTTCTTCAAACACACTGCCAGTTCAGGCCAATTCAGAAGGCCTGCAGTTGTTGAAATCAGCCAAGTATGCTGAACATTAGAAATGTTTCCCAATAATGATGAAGCCACAGAAATCAGTATCACTACATCAAGCGAATTATAGAGTACCAGTGGTATAATTATTGGTCAATACATCCTGTCTCATCACTGATTCTGTATTCTAATGGAGTTCTACAGCAGTGAACATCAAGCATCATGATGCAACTGACAAAAGGACCCAATGATGGTCAGCAGACACCTGTCACTTTGTCAGTAATGAAGGTGTGGCTTGAACTGTGACAGAGTTGTCAGGTGTCGCTTGGACTATCAGTTGTCATGTCAATAATTCACCTTCCCTGTATTGATGAATGTCGCAGTGACAATGCTGACCATCAGGGATTTAGAATTACCGATATGATGTCTAAACATGGATTTAGCATTAGTTATGTAATGAGATGTCTTGCATCATCATAATAATATTGTTAATTATTTCAACAATGCTGTCTGGGGATTTAGTATTACTAATGTGATGTCCAAACATTGATATTTATTCTAAAATTCTGAAATATTATTAACTTTACAATTTTCTCACATACTGTATATATACAATCAGGACAAATTATTTAAGGTAATGAGATTATTAGGAACAATGTGGCAGTTGAAATACAACCCACCACAAGAAAACCAGTATTAATTAAGATAGCATTTCCTTTCTGTGGTTTGCTTGAGGCCAACAGTATCCTTGAAACTGATTAGATGATAAAACATGATTTTGGATACGTTGATCCTTAATAATGATTATTTGCAGTAATAAATAAAAAATAACATGTACTTGTTATTTGAATAGTGATGAACATAGATGCTTCATAATAACATCATGGTATTTATTTAATATTTTACCAACTTGCCCTGGTAATAAATGATAGATAATGATCTCATACAATTGAAACTGCCAAATCTCATAAAATAATACTTATTGGCCACAATAAGTATATTTGTGTTTGATCTATGCAATATATTATTCCTTAATTATAATATGTCTATACAAGTTTAATATGTTAAATTTATTCCTGTGTTACGGAAAGGGGACCGTGATAGGATCACGTGGGATCAACTGACGCCATTCACAACATTACTGCTGATTAAGCTTAC
>JAUTBT010054373.1:0-33923 GCA_032361225.1 Lepetodrilus schrolli | reverse complement strand
TAGTGATGATATCACAATGGTAGAACAATCAAATAAACCACTAATTGGGTCAAACGATATCTACAGCAGTAGATATCTCCTGTAGATATCGCTGATCTCTCACAAGCGATATCTACTGCACAGACATAGTATTGGGTGATAAATAAATAAATATATATATATATATATATATATATATATAGACAACGCATTCTTGTCACTCTACAAATCACATTAGGTTCAGAATCAGCAGACATATCCATCCCGAGTTTATGCCTCCAAATATACATGTATCTCTACAATGAAATCTCTGTTCTATGCATCAACAAGGTTTATTTTCAACCACGTATCAAGCCAGATGAAAAGTATTGATAATTCTCTTGCAAAAAGCTAAAAATTGATGGCATCTCTGATATGAGCACTTCTATATGATGATACCTCGGAGGGTTTAATATTTTCACACCGAATTAACTCAGAGCGGTGATGGCATCCGTAGGCACATTAAAGGTTATTGCATGTTCAAAAATAGTTATCCAAATTGTATTACACATGATCCCATGTGTCTGACATTATTCTCCGCAGAATAATAACATCTCATGCAATCTCGTCGTCATTATTAACATAACTGATTATTAAAGCCCATTATATTACACATGTGTGGTTAAATATGCGCCTATGTATAATATTCGTTATTATTGCCAATACTTGTAATTTTTATAAAACGTACATTTGCTATTTTAATCAGCTCTGGGACTTGGGACTGTATTATTTCAGTATCTGTAATTTCTATCATGTTCTAGAAATAATGATAATTATCTACATCCCAATACCCTATTGGTAGATTTTTCATCTAAATCTATATAATAATATAGCATCTATTATTTTCCCATGGACTTGCTTTGTCATTAGAAAAGGAAAATAATGAAGTATGTTTTCCGTGTCTAATGAGCACGTTCTCATCGAGGTATGTCATTTCGTTACATTGATTTGTCTATGAAATATGACAATAGACTATGAACTGTGTTTTGAAATAGTATTTAGTTGGTTGTAATTCGGAACAAATATTACGGGACGCACTGATTTGTATATCACAGCGCCAAGATTCATCCCCTCTATTTTCGTTATGTATGCAATACCACAAACAGAATCGTGCCCATATAATAGACCTACAGTACAATGTGTATAGTACTCACCTGAAGCTCTGTCAATCTCATCGCTCACATCCTATATTTATAGACATGAAGCATTAATTGAATAAAAAGGAATATAGTCTGTCGTCTAGGTTACACCTTTCTCGGCTTTGATTGAAATGAAATGGATTGGGAATAAATTCTTCTGTGTATTAGTTTAGTGCCACAATAAAGGGTCAACTTAACTTCCTTTGCGTTTACGGCTCGGATATAGAGTAACACTTTCTTGTGACATTAAACTAATATAGAGAAGACTTGTCTTTCAGCCTATTTCGTCATTCATGGATCAGTATCGGTACAAAGTTGCATGGAGATAGCTATTGTTGGAAGAATCCAGTGAGAATATACTTTGTTGGAGGTGCGCCATATTTACGTTGAAAATCGCGAGTCAAGCTGATAAACTTACATTATCCCCTTATAGGTTATGAAGCACACTTACATTGGAACATCTCTCTCTCTCTCTCTCTCTCTCTCTCTCTCTCTCTCTCTCTCTCTCTCTCTTGTTTTCCCATAATGGTCGTCAAACTCCAACCAGGCTTGAGGTGTTCCTAACCAGAGAAGCTTTATTCAAATTGGTTTCGAGTAGTTTGATACAGGAACTTTAGTCCATGCCCCAGAGTCGTACAAACAAAGTCAGTTGGATACGAGTGGACAGAAACCAAGGCCGTCCATTGTTGGCCACGGATAATCATCTGTAACCCAGCGTTAAAATGACGACGATTGGGGTGAGGTATTGATTTCTATGGGGATGTCGTCTATAGGGGCCGATCAAGGGATGATCAGGGCTACATAACTGACCATTGCTGACCATTCCTGACCACCACACGCGTACTGAGAGCAGTAATTAATCTTACGAATGATGTATTCTTATAAGATTAATGATTATTATATTGAAATTCATCATTAATATGCCTTTACAGTGAGATTGATAAACGAGAGAGTAGGAACACGGCAAACGTTTGCCGATGGACTTCGTATTCTCCAAGAAAAATTAAAAGATAACATACTCGAGTGTCCCCATTAAGACATTAATTAGCATCTCATTAAGACATCAGTTAGTATCAGTAGTATATCATTAAGACATCAGTTAACATATCATTAAGACATCAGTTAACATCTCATTAAGACATCAGTTAGCATCTCATTAAGACATCAGTTAGCATCAGTTAGCATCTCATTAAGACATCAGTTAACATATCATTAAGACATCAGTTAGCATCTCATTAAGACATCAGTTAGCATCTCATTAAGACATCAGTTAGCATCTCATTAAGACATCAGTTAGCATAAGTTAATATCTCATTAAGATATCAGTTAGCATCTCATTAAGACATCAGTTAGCATCTCATTAAGACATCAGTTAGCATCTCAAGCACTAAGTTGCAAGGTTTCACTTCTAGGAAAATGCTTAAGGAAAATGCTTAATATACAAGTATGTATATCCGCATAGCAGGGTGTTATTAAACGTTTGGTAATAGTTTACGTTTCTGCTATTATTGACACATACTATCAAATTGATGGAAATAATTATACGTGTCTTCTTCTGTTAATAATATTCCATTTTTGTTCTACATTATTGTTTCCGATCTCATTCACGTAATAAGTTCATTTGAAAAGAAATCCCATTACAATCCATAAATGTAATATCTATCAAAATGTATTTATGATTGGTGGAACATTTTCTTCAGGCATTAAATAATTCTTTATGATAGTATCACTTTCCATTGACTTCAAACGTTGAATTGTTTTTCACTATCTATATAACAGCCATCAAGCAACTTCACATGAAGCCATAAATGACGTCTCCAATGTCCCGTTAACGGAATGTGTAAATTCCCAAAGAACGGCAAGGTTGTAATCGTATGAAGAGAATATTTACAGTTACATTAACTTATTGAGAACATATAATATGACCGACTGATAATTAATATACATAGCAACATAAAACAGCTTACCTTTCGCAAAGTTAAGAAGCGTGGCAAGATAAAGGGCATACATGTAGAGATCCATCATGAATTCTCCAAGCAGGGTCGTTTAAAGATACAGACACAACTTTTCTCAAACGGTTCCTGAGCCCAGACTGCCAGACGAGCAGGGCAGCATAATAACTCAGTCTACAGGAACTGTTAAATGACTGCGGGAAGTGTTGTCAGTCAGAGGTGCAACAACGAGTCTCTTTCAATCCTGGGAGTAGAACGTCCTCAGCTTTTAGCTATTTGAAGATCGATGGCCTGCGTCCCAAAGTATCAGAGACGCTCGCCAATGAGCTGTTACTGCAAGACGCTGCCACGCGACTTGAGCTGCTATGGCAATACTGATGAGAAGGAATGAGGAATGTTCGAATCTGGAACACCATGCCACTATTACAGCGAGATGTGCTGGAACGTATAGGATTCTCTGAGAAGATGTTGCTCATCAAATGGGTGTGACAGCCATCTAAACTTGATGTGGAAATTAACATGTCAGTGTCAATGTAGGATGTATTTCGGATACAAAATTATTGCGTTTGGCGTTTATTGATATAACACTGACACTATTTCTTTTACGATTAAATGAAACCATTGGAGAAATAATACCGATGTTTGGTCGAAAAGTTTGGACGCATCACAAAGCAGTGTCCAAATTACTAGTTTAAGCAGACAGACTAGAAAGTACAGATATCAATATCATATAGCTACAATAAGGTACAATCGGGATTGAAACTAATATTAGATCATAATACCGGTAATTATATTTTGTGTCAATTTGTTTTGATGTTGATACCGCTATATTCTATAGACGGGCAAACATACTTTCATCCGTCACAAGCGTATACATGGGTGCGCATTGCTACGCATTGCTACGCAAAAATCAACTTGGCATGATATCATTATGGAGAGAAACTCAAGGAACTCTCATTTTGACTTGGAATCGAATCTCTTTGTTATTCATTCATTCATTGACATAGTTTACGAGGAATGGGACTGGTGTTTCAATATAATGAATTTAACCGGGCAAAATGGTTGTGTTTTTGAAGTTTCTTAAAATAGCGAAATCATTGACTATATTACGTCAATAGGTAGTATACATTAGACGGTCAGACGACAACCATTTGCAATATCAAAGCAAGATTACAACTAATGTCCGTATATTAGTACACACTCTGCATACTGTATTAACTATATGTAAGAAGAGCAAAGTACTCGCAGGCTTACTGCCGCATTTAGCGCTACGGATGTTGCAGGTTTCCTCCTGCCCTAAACTGACAACTGAAATAATCTTGAAAGCGGAGCTAAAGTATGCGTTAAGAACCCAATATGTTCGTCATTAATCAAGGCATAATGTTGTTCATTAGGTTTTGAAAACTATCTACATTGAACGTGGCAACCGCAGGGGCAGGATTATACACATGGAACGGTTGCTTCTATATTACTGATCGTGCTTGCTTTAAAAGCGCGTCTTGCAGTATGCCCATTTATATAGGAAAGCATATACGGCAGAAAGAAATATTGGTATTGCTTACTTTAAACACGTATACTGCAGTATGGCTATTTCAATGTGTCCTTAGCGGACGTTAATACGACGTGAGACTATTCAGAACATCCAACGCATTGTATTCTGCATTGGTTTTATCTCCTCACAAATAAAACACGCTATATGTCACGTGTCATTAATGTGTATATATATGTATTCAGAAGCAAAATAACGCTGAATAATCGGAACAGTTAGCGTGGAAATGTTTTTCCCTGAGCAACATTCCGCCAATAGATCTTATTAATGCATGTCGTTATGCACGCAATCAAACACATGATAATAAGTCAAAGTGATTTGTTGTATTCCCATGGCACCAACACTTGTCCGTTAAGAAGAATATAAAGTGAACACTGGATGAAACAGTCCAGGATGAGTGTAGGATAAAGGCATTATATAATTCTAAGACAGTACGTACTATTACGTGCTCGTTATTAAACGTTCAGTACACGTATAAGCGACAGTTGTAAATAATTTCCGATGAGACCAAGATATCGCCCCTATCCCACACCGAGACATAGGCTTAAAAAAACTTGTGGTGTCACTTTAGGCAAGTGGCTTAGTTCGAAAATGCCCTTGTTCATCCAGCAGAGAAGTGGTACCCGGTAGGACAACATGGTCATGTGAATGGTAACATTGCTTGGGTTGTATACTCCCCATGGAATTGAGAAGAAAAAATACGTGTGCACATTGAATCAGTTACCGGGGATATTAATCATGGCGCGTTGAGCATGCCTTAGGGGTGGATTTGACGCATTATATGTAGCCATTATTATTATTATTATTATTATTATTAAATAACACAAACGATTCTAATGGAGAAAATACACACTAACAATACCAATACGTGATCACGCAAATATTTGTATTATGTAGTGCTTTTCAGCAAATTACATGAAGGGCGGTATATAGGTTACTAGGATAACATCTGTGAAATTCAACTCAATCAATCCTCCTCAAATCCTTTGAGGCACTTTTTCATTTGGTTTACCATGAAATCAATTGGGAGTTATCCGTAAAGAAGGGACACTATGGTGAGTTGATGTGTCAAGCCAGGTAGGATAATTTGGGTAAACGCGACATTTTCCTTGAGAGAGGTTTAATTAAAAATAAAAATCTCATTTGGATTTCAAAGACGTTTCAAAATATAGTACTGCCAGACTACACGCCGAGAGAAGAAACCCAGATGGGATTGTAGGAACTGCATCATTCCTTTAAAAAACACACTAATAAAACGATAATGATAAACGTTTCGACGATGCTACATTCGTAGAAATCTCCACGCATGGCTGCAATATCGCCCCGGGTGGCTTAAAGCCTTTAACTTATAACTATTCTGGACAAATTTTATCTATGGACAAAATAATCTAGCCCTGCCTTCAGCCATATTAATTACTGGACCAATTGCCCTTCAGACATTGGTCATCAGAAAGTCTCACTTAGTAGAAACTACTAATGCAGGACTTTGGTAATTCTACCGACTAGCATTATTGTTTTGTATGTGAGCTATAATGAGCGGATTATAAAAAAAATTAGGCCTTCTTTGGACTTCCTCATAATATCCAATAATGATGCAATCGTAGCCAACATTCAACGGGCAGCAACCGTATTCTCGGGTTACACGCGGTCGCATCTGTAAAGCTTGGTGTTGAGGTCATACGTCACGTGTATCTTAGAGACTAAGCTACATCTAAGCAGTTATACGTACCATCTGACAACATTGCTTAGCCTTGATACTAATACCATTGCCATACGTCACAGCTCTCTGACAACCTAATTACAACCTTTGGCCGTCATGTCATGCACCAATAATACATTCCCAGCGGTTATTCGAGAACTAATGTAATACTAGACCGAGGTGTTCCTTTACAGCCACTGAAGACGGTGGATGGTTCTCAAGAAGGCATACCCTGGTTGACAGCCCGCTTACTAACGAAGCAATGTACAATCTGTATCAGTTGTCTATGCTGATGATGTGTAATAAAGACGTCTGATGATATTGCTCCGACCACATATCCTGTCTGAAGTGGTGCTATCAACCACTGAAGCTTGAATAAACGTAGTTATAGCCAAACAAATAACAATCTGTGCCATGGTAAGACGTAAGTCATGCGGTCTAACAAATTAGTCTGTACAAAGTATACATAAGTAAAAGGCTAATGAGTTCGATATGTACTAGTATTTCAATAGTAATATAGCTGTACGCTAATCAGATGCATCTGAATTTTATTACACTACGGTAGTGAGAGACGAAACACAATGTGTATGTGTTTTGGACCGATTTGGAGATTTAAATGCAAAGTACATGCACTTAGCATACATATATTCGCTTTTTACCCCCAAATATATTTTCACCGCTGTAGGATAGGTAAAATTCCATTGCAGTTTACATTTCCGGTAAAACCCGAATAATCAGTTGGTAATGTACTGTAATATCTCATTTTTGTTATAGTCCAATAGACTAAGGGGGATAGCGCTAATCATTGAACATGGTCAAAATAACCTTTCAGGACTACGTAACTATACATATTTTAAAAAATAATAAAATTTTAAAATGGAAAACCAGTAGGATATGCGGAAAATATATCTGGTTCCCCAATATACTTGTGTAGACACATAAAATGTGCATACTTTCAGGTAAAAATGCGTTTGACCACGAAATATGTAAATAAACCCTGATTGTATGCCTTTAAAATGCAATGTGTATCATTATGTTCTCATTAGAACAGTTTATTCTTCTGGAACCGTTACTAGTTAAGTACTAGTACATGCATTCCAAGTTCAAAGACAAACCAGAGACTAGTATTACAGTGTCAGTTAGATCCAGGGCTCTCCTGTACGAAACGGCGTAACTCTAGGGTAACCTTAACTCTAGGCCGAGAAGTTCTGTCCATCATTTCAGCGTGAGGCCGGATTGACGGCACAGGGACAGGTCGATCAAAACTGGGACGGGCACAGTTGACCAAGTTTGGCATCGGCATACCTGAAAAATATCCACTAAGTGTATGACCACTGCCTTCAGTCGGATGACGCTGTAAGGAGTTTGACAACGGCATTTGTATGGCGCGC
This sequence comes from Lepetodrilus schrolli, assembly GCA_032361225.1. NCBI lineage: Eukaryota > Metazoa > Mollusca > Gastropoda > Lepetellida > Lepetodrilidae > Lepetodrilus > Lepetodrilus schrolli. Next base: position 26,175 of record JAUTBT010054373.1, on the reverse strand, counting down.
TCTGATTGGCTGGATACCTACTCGTGTTGAAAATACTGAACGTTGATGCCCAATCCGTCATTATCGTACATTTAAAAGTTACAAGTAAGCGTATTTTATATAGATAAATGGACACTCTATCGATCCAAATACCAACATATGCGTGAATGCATGCCATATTTTCAGTTATGCCGATGCCACACTTGGCCAACTGTGCCCGTCCCAGTTTTGATAGACCTGTCCCTCTGCCGTCAATCCAGCCCCACGCTGATCATTATATAACGGTCACATCTTCTGGGCCTATCTTAACTCCAACTATAGCTATAATGTAGTCCATGACGTACACTGTTTCGTATAGGAGAGCCAAGGTTTGCAAGCATGACAGTATTGTATTGAGAGAATCACAAGTAGTTAAATATCTTGTCAGTATAGAAACGGTGATGTTTCCCTGATGGCGTGTTAGCGAAGTAAATAAAATGAGATCAACATTGTCTGTTCTACAAAGCCTGTAGAAGAATTATTTAAACTGTTGGTTATACATTAAACACGTGTTTTTGACGTTTCCGAAGGCGTCGTGGTTTAATGATATGGATTGACAAAGTATCGGTCTTTAGATTCTGCAGCAGAAATCGCCTTCAAAGAAGCTGAATATAATGTATGTCTTTATCCAATCTCAACCCTGTTCGCTGTATACAGTGAATATGCAAGATTTCTTGCATCAACGTATCGCTTTAGAACCTGTGATAACATACCGATATGTGTAGAGAGGGTGACATCCGGTCACTTTCTGTACCATGCGATTCCATTGGCTGTTGGCTTCCCTGGTGACCTCACTCCCTTCATAAACTTTGAACACGCTGGTGACCTCACTTCCTTCATAAATTTGAAGACGAAATTACATATATGGTGTAATTAGACTGAATTATATATAACTAGAAATAGATACATATACCTAAATTGTCGCTTCATATTTTTAATAACGACTGTCCAAATATACCTAATGAGCAGCAATCTCGTATCTGATTTTTATTAGATTAGGACACCCCCAATGAAACAACATGAATTCATCGTGTAAAAATAATGTCACAGTACATACAATATAGTGTATTATTCTATAAATAGAGGCTCTCATATGAGTGTTCATGTATTACTGCATTTATACAACGAGTTGGCAAAACTGATACTAGTACCGTACAATGCGAGGCTCTGCCGGGCATGCTATCATTTTGTTTTACCAACGAGTTTAATACATTCAGTAATACATGAACACGATTGTGAGATTCTATTTATCACATAAATGTAGAAACTATTCTAATGTAAATTTTCAGTCACAAACATTATTTAGGAAAATGTCGTGGGAACTGGTTTAACGTACACAGACAAAATATAGTTCCAAATAAATGTGTACATATTAAAAAAAAAAGCGTTTTAACTTTATAGTCGATGAATTAACTCCCAAGAAGAAAAGAGGTACGAACATAGTTTGACCGCGCATATGAATACAATTATACAATATGTTGATTATTCCATTGCATTATTTCATTAGTGAAACTATTTATGTTTATAGCATGGGTTTAATTTCACTAGCAGACTCTATGTTATATGATAAATATATACTATTTAAATTTTGATCTCAGTCTGTTCCCATACTTAATGCATCATTCCTACAATCAATCCCATTCTATCCACAATGGTCCAGAAAGAAGAGTATTGGGTGTTATTTGTTCCCACTTGATTTGTGTGATTCGGGCAGAAGAAGACGGTACATTCCAGAACCTTCAGTGCATCTCCTTTATCGGTGTCGGCACAGGAAGTCGTCTTTCTAATTTTAGGTATGCACGCGAAGTCGTCTCCCGGTCTCTTTTTATGTTGACGCTTGTTATAACTACCTTAATCCGTAGTTACAACACGTGGCTCAATTTTGAAGCAAATGAAGCAAAACATAAAATAGAAATAACAATAGTTTCAGTTTATTTTTATTTTTATCTTGTTGCAAATGTAGATGATATTCAGTTATTTCATTATAGAACCACGCGAGTTCTTGTTCATGGAGCTAGTGCTGTTGTACGTCTGTGTCATATGTATGAAAAGAAGATCAATAATAATAATTTTCTTTCTCTATTTCGTTGATCTAACCTTTTAGCTACAAAGCCTGTTTTGCGTTAGTGAACACTCTATTAATATTACTTATGAGTGATTGTATTGCTGACACTACATATCTGGCATCAGTGCTACGCAGACCTAAGACCACGTGGTATTGGTAAACAGCTTCGTTTTCAAAATGCCACTGAACTATCTCTTAGCAACTTAATTAGACCCTTGACTCAAACAATGTGTTTGCAGAAATTAATAATGACATTAATAAATATTAACTAGTCAATATTAAATCACGAAAAGTTGACCTATGCTCTATTGGATTATTGTCTTTAGATGTGAATATGTGTAGCACTATACTAGTATTCTCTTGGGCTTAAATGCGATGCATAGACCACAATAGTGGTGAAATGATAATCAATTAGCATGTAACCACGCCGACTGTCTGACTCAGGAAGACGTGTCCAACACGTACATTAACTTCACGTGTAACCTTAGGGAATATTAAAGCTCAGAGCGATATATTCATAATATAATTACTATAATATTGTTTCAACGAGATGAATTTATACAAATCCTAGATGACTGTGCAGATATATACGTCAAATGTACAATTCAATTAATATATTGTCGTTTTTTATTAGAATAATTTATTCATTGCTGCCAAAAGGAAACATGGCTGTTTTACGATTCCAATATTGGGGAAAATACAGCTTTAGTGTAATCTGATATAAATATGGAATATTTTCAATTCCATCAGGACTGTGTTGTGCAGTATACTAGACTGAGCTGTATTGGAATAGCGTTCTTTTACTTAGACATTGTGTATAGTATATCTATAACGTAAACGATCTCACTTATCGTAGACGACATCTAATTAGATATAGAAAAATTGACGAATGATAATAAGGATTAATTAAATACAATATCTAAAGATGTTCTGTTTGAAATGCTATTATGCATGTATAATAATCCTTGATTCTTGAACGTTGATTCTCCAGCTGTTGAGTGTATGTCAAAGCTATATCGTATTCATATCAGTATACACTAAAACCAACACTGGCAAGTATTAAACGTATTGACAGCAAGTCGTGTCTTCATCAATCACAGGCAAGGAAGCACAAGGTGGGATTTCATTCACTCAGCACTGGTGAAACTTCTACAAGGTCTTTCAGCTGCAGATACATGGAGTTTCTTATCCAATTTCGATTTAGATTGCATACTCAGCTTGCATTCTGAGATGTATACGAGTTTTAACACAACAGACAATTTGGGCTGGTCAAAGTGTAATGTATTGATACCAGACAATAGCTGTATCAGCTAAAACAGAAATAGTATTATGCTGGAGAGAGCAGAAGTTTCTAAAGAACTGGACTTTGTAGATATATTCTACACGAATTTATGCCAAACCATTTGCCAACTGAGTTTAATTGCGTATTTCCAAATCCGCTAATACTGTTACATCAATTATATTGTTGTCAAAGACACATGCCTTGACAGTGAACTGAGTTTCTGGTGTTCGGTATTGATTTACTCGGGTACTCAGTGTGTAAGGTTCTAGACCACATCCTTCATTTTGAGACATTATGAACATGATATATCTCCAATGTTGTCAATCGTGCGAATTCTTCAGGGGTGTCTTGTGAGAATGAATCTATTATCTGCCATGATTTCACGCAGAGTGTCTGTGATTTATAAAGAGAAGCTGAGTAAGTTGTACATGACTATTTACGTAAATGTATAGTTTGCATGTTCTTGTTATACATGAATTCTATGTATTTTGAAAGTGATCATTTCAATGAAGGCACAATGCCAGATCATGATTAGAGAAATCAGCAGGCTATTTCTGTGATTCATTGAACCAGCCTACGCAACACATAATGTATCCCGTTGTTTCATACGCGTTCTATCGCTATTGTACATCAATGTATAATTACATTTGTGCACTTCGACAAGACAAACAGAAACTGTGAAATATGCTGGAATAATCACTTATGGCGTACTCCCGAGGGAGGATGGGAATTCCTAGCATGAACTGTAATGTGTTTCTAGTTCCATTGACATCTCATGAATTATTTTAGAGATGTTGTTGGTACTCGAATTATTCCTAAAATGGAGCGTGGGTTGCCGGTGGATAGTAATCATGATATTACCTGTATACATTTCACCATCACTGTGAATAATGTAGTAATTTTCATACTTCTCGTGGTATCAATACACAGAAGTAATAATAGTAATAATAATAACAATAATAATAATAAAACAATAATAATAATCATAATAATAGTAATAACAATAATAATATAATAGTAATAATAATAAAGCAGTAATAATAATAATAATAATAATTTGCAATTTTATACTTCGCCAAATCCAAGCTCACAGCGTTATATTATTACTCCTATAAATGGATTCGTGTACTTTAATGTTCTTTCTCAACTCCCTGGGGAGTTTACAACCAGTCCATATTAGGTAATATACACAAAGGATTGTTATGATATGGTTTCAATCTGACTTTAAGAGAAGATGAATAACTGATACTTGATTCACGACAATAGCTGTGACATTGGATTCAGCACATTGATCAAACTATAAAATAATCGTATCCCATCGTATCATAAATGTATCATATCGTATCGTACCTTCATATAAAGCTGTATGTGTAGTAATAACTATACGACTTCCGTGTCATCACAGAGGTTATATTTTATTTCCAATAATATAATTTTCTTCCTCTATAACCAGTTTATGTGGGCGTTGAGGTCTATACATTATTTTATAGTATCAAACATTACCGTTCACAATGGTTGGAGCAACTCAATACATGATAACATCTATATACAGTGACTGTAGTATCCTTGTACCAGCTGTACGTCGTGGGTCTTACAATAGCATGTAGCTGTTACAGGCTTCCCTCCCACCATAAACATATTGTATCTAAACTATATATTGATGAAGTACAGTTAAAAGCATCCCAGCACCCCAGCGGTACTTAATTCCGTTCAGGACTCACTTCATGTGGTACCCCTGGCACACATATAGAGAGACACTTGCGCAAACAGTTTAGGGGCTTTAAACAGAACAATGATAAAGTCTATTTCAATTGGATAGATTTTTACACCAAATTCATCGGGAAAATGATTTAATTGGTTGGCGTTTGGGCAAGCTTCTCTCTAGATGTGTGTCAGGGGTACCACGCGAAGTGAGTCTTGAACGGAATTAAGTATCGATGTGTTCTAAGCTGTGACTGTGCATTTCAATGTCCATATGCACTAAAGATCGCAGTTGGCATGGCATGTGTTATAACTTAGTACCGACGTCTAACTTGACGATTTATTATGCTTATCCCTATGCCCCTGTATAAGTGATCGAGGAATATGTGTGTAGGCGTAGACAGTATATATGTGTGTAGGCGTAGACAGTATAAATGTGTGTAGGCGTAGACAGTATATATGTGTGTGTACGTAGAAAGTATATATGTGTGTGTACGTAGACAGTATATATGTGTGTAGGCGTAGACAGTATATATTTGTGTAGGCGTAGACAGTATATATGTGTGTGTACGTAGACAGTATATATGTGTATATATGTGTGTGTACGTAGACAGTATATATGTGTGTGTACGTAGGCAGTGGATGTCCAAAGCTGAGGTAGACGAAACACTACACTTTTCCTCTACGATATTTCCAACCTTTCAAGTCATTTCTGATTCACAAGATAACAATTGTCTAGACGTCAGTTTTTAAGATAGGTCATATTCGAAATCTTCTCTTCTTTTTTTTTTTGGTGGGAGGGGGGGGGGGGGGTCTATTTCGACAATTCTGTTCTAACATGCAAGTATCGCAATATATTCACTAAAATACCTGTTTGTACATGTTTTCTGTTTCTAATCGTATGATAACATACTTTGTCGGATTTAGTTCTGTAATAATAGTATATTGTATTATTGATCGTCTACTAAATACATATTAAACGTCTATTTCCGGATTTAATGCAAGTGATAATTAAAGTCAACGTGTGTATATATAATATATTTGCTTGGATTCATTGTCTCGGTAATGGTGACGGAAATCTCATATCTGGTTAATGAATTGTGTCTGGCCTACTGGCATAGAGTTTCCATTATCACTGTCTAAATAGTGAATGCCTGCGGTTCAATATGTACCACGCACTTTATACAGTGTTATCACTTAGATAATTGTTATCACTATTGCCTGTCCGGATACTGGTACATGGTAAATTGATGGACACAGTTCTAACCTTCGGGAGTTTTTATGGTTTTGAGTTAAATGATTCAAACATATTGTATCTTGGCGTAATAATAAAATTATAGTAATTTATTGGTATGATAGATCGAGTTTCTCTGTTCGTTTCTCTAAGGTGCTCAAAGATAAGATGTCATAGATGGGGGCCTACCAGTACATGTTAGTGCACGAGATATGGCACTTCCTTATACTGTTTGTGACAGGAAATCCAATACGTCTCACAACCGAGGAAATCCCTTGCCTCACCATAATCTGCCAACGCCCGAGAGACAAATTTCTTAGCGTTTTTGACTGCCTCACATTTATGCAGATAGCTGGTAATTGCATGTGGTGCTACACGTGATCAGGCCGAGACTGGCACACGTGTGCATGTGACATAAATGTATGGCTCAAGACTGGAGCTGTTCTATAGTGTGCGCAGAACAGTGTGCCTCATTGTACGGATCTCCCGGTCTGACGTGTCCTTGGAAAATGTCTACTAGACGTGGCGTATATGAGGCACAAATTCAATTTTCGATTCAAAATATATTCAAAACATATTCAAAAATACAACATTCAAATAATCATAGATGAATATTATGAACGAGACGAATATAGGCCTAATACAACTTGTAATGATAATAAACTAATAATTAATTTATTAATTAAGGTCATTAAAACAATACAGTAAGGTTGGAAATATTGCTACTGTGTAGATAAGTACACAACATGTTTGTTAAACGTTATGTATATTGTTACAAGTAATATTTCCAATCAATACATTGCAAATTGAAACTCAAATATAATCAATTCATGAGCAACGGATATGCATACTCAGTAATTATTATTCATTCTGTTCTATTATATAGTACATATTATATATGTTATAAGCATCTAGTTAATAATGATTATCTTTTTGATCTCCGGTATGTGGGTATGTTAACATTTCCGTCTACTATTTCATGTACACATCAACGCATACAGAAAGGTACACATTGTACACATTTCATATTACCAGCAAAATTATATAAGCCACCAGTACTGATGTTTGTGTTCCATTGATTTTGTAGAGTACATCAACAAGGCCAGCAATTAGTGCCCCTTTCTCAGTTCTCTTACAGCGCTCTCGAGTTCCAGGAACCTAGCGAAATGTCATCCTCCATTCTATCAGACAAGCTGAATAGTTCCCACGAAAAAAAATCTGCAACCATGCAAAATTGTGTTTTTATCAACATGAAACGACATTTTTATTCCATTTTACGAAACCCAACCCAAGCTCTCGTTTTGAACATCCCTGGCCTAAGGACCATAGAAACTCATTATGGCGGGCCTCGGATTTGTGTTATAAAGTGTCCCTTATGTATCCGCTGATGTCCTGTTGGAGGACGGAAGTGGCAAGAGCCTATATAGGACCGTACTAGTCGACTATGTACAAGTCCACGAGATGTGGTTATATACAGTAGAAGGAATTATTCACTGATGTGACTCTAACGTGAGATTTAAGATTATAGGAATATCATGTTTCTATTAGAAATTGAAAACCGTAGAGTTTCCTGCCTGTTGACAAGTGACACATACCCGGAGAGAGAGAGAGAGAGAGAGAGAGAGAGAGAGAGAGAGAGAGAGGAGAGAGAGAGAGGGAGAGGAGAGAGGGGGAGAAGCAGTAGTGCGAAAGAGAGAGAGAGAGAGAGAGAGAGAGAGAGAGGGGAGAACGATAGAGGAGTAGAGCGAGAGAGAGAAAAAAAAGAGAGAGTGAGAGAGGAGAGTAGGGCGAGAGAGAGGGAGGGAGCGACAGAGAGAGAGAGAGGGAGAGAGAGAGAGAGAGAGAGAGAGAGAGAGAATGATGATGTATGTGTTGCCGTTCTAAATAGCTGGTTGTAGTAAGACGGTCCTCAATAAGCTTCATATAGCGTAGAGTAATCACTATGTTTTTGACATAATTCGAGGTTTTGCAGATATGAATAATATGCACTGCGCGAAGAGCCAGCTAATATTCACAATGTACAGTGCACTAGTTTAGGTATCAATCTGTAACTTGTAGCCTAATTATAAGGCGCCCAGACTACGAGATGTATTAACTGTTTACATGGTGAGGACTAAGTCAAACTGACCGAACTCATGATTGTTTTATCTTGTAGAGAGCAATTCCATTTCAACATTCAACATTTTTGACCAACATGTTTCCTGGCGTACTGTCTGTTTAAATTGATACAGGAAGTGGAGGGGTTTATGTTAGGAATGCTTTTATAGTGCTGCTTCAGATTGACATTTCACGTTTATTGTCATTTGCATACTCAGATCGTGAACGTCAATACATAATTGTGTAAACAGTTCAATTCATATACTGACAAAGCTGACTTAGGTGTTTCAAGCCCTTGAGCGTGATATATTATAATATGTGTCTTTGAGGACATGCTAATTAAATCACCGTAATTGTCGCCATGGAGTTGCAGGATCAGGTTGTGTCCTTTCACTTGTAGTTGGCAATGGGCATATCTGTGATATAAAAATAGCTGATATCAGAAGCAGTTCCACTATAGACTACTGAGATTAGTTTAGAAGTCATATTGAATAATGTAATGAGAGAGAGAGAGAGGGAGAGAGAGAGAGAGAGGGAGAGAGAGGGGGATATGGAAGGGGGGGGGGAGAGAGAGGAGGGAGGGAACGAATCTACCTTTCAACCGATTGATATTGATGCCGAGCTACATGTATGGAGCAATGGGATTTTAATACATCTGAAGACCACGGAAGCAACATTGATTATCCATTATATATCTGGGATTGCTGAGCAACCGGAAACTGCGCTAGGCACATTGTTTATCAACGAGATACAGTATTGTACCACGTGTGTATTGTTCTGTGGAGGCTAAACATTGTGTGACATGTAGTTACACTACAGCATGAACTGTGAATGACAAGAATAATTTTAGCCATTGTTCAGATGACACACACTATTCCACATTATACCATAATATTCACATATCCTTGAATTTGATTGGTAGAAATGGTTTTAAAGGTGTTGTCAAATCGCAATAACACTACGGGTAATTTCCATTATATCATATAAGAACAATCGGAATAATCACAGCGTAAGAAAAATAGTTGCCGGAACTATAATTATTATACAAATAATTCAAAATGGCTAACACGCATGTTAGTTTGCTGAATACGACAACTCAACTGGCGCAGATCCCGCGGCGAGGCTAGCTACTGCGAGTGATCACAATCACAGTGATCACAGCGGTTCAGTCGCGAGCCAGCTCAGTTCAGTTCAGTTCATTTATTCTCATGAGTCGCGACATAAAGAACATACATATAATTAATAAATGCAATGCATACTAGTACATCCTTACCGGTAAATTAGTAAATAATAGATTACAATGTATATTTAAAAAAAATAATACATATACAATCATTTAAACATTGGTAAGTCTTGTTTGAGAAAATTAGTAATCTTATACATAAGGGGCTTGTAATTACAATTCATAAGGTAAATACATTTGGTAAGAGTTGGTTTTTTTACTGAAGTATGGTGGTAGATGTGTTTTTCTTAATGCTAACAGATTAGGACATTCCAACAGAAAGTGATATTCATCTCCTACTGCAGAGTTACATAAGGTACAAATACGTTGGTTGTGGTTTATATTTTGCCATCTATCTACTTCTATTGGCATATGATGGTTTCTTGTTTTACAACGAATGTACCAGGTACGTAAATTAGGTGGCAATTACAGCATATATTGGTCTAATTTTGGCATTTGTTTATACATTAGATACTATTTTGCTTTATGTGAGTTATTTAGCAATTTTGCCAATGTTGATGGAATTGGTTAATTAGAGTCTGTTTTACAATTAGCTTTAACCAAGATAAATTTGGGGAAATTGCACCATTGTTATGATATCTGATGCATCATGATAGCAGTAAACTTTGAAGTACATGCATTCGTAAATATTAGTTGTTTGTTCGATTTACAAATTACTTTGAAACCCTTGCCCAATATTTGACCTGTGAAACCGCTGGTCGTGCCAGTCATCCTGTAAAAGGGAAATGCGAGACAGGTAACGTCGAACAATAGATTTAACGTCATAATGAGCTATGACTGGGCGCCTGTTAGTAGTCCGTAGAAATAATAGGTTTTGCATACGTTCCATTGTCTGTGCCGTGGTATCTTTGTATGTTAAGTAATATGCATGGTATTGCGTTCCAACTGAAGTAGGTTCCACGCAGATTAATTGCAACCTAAATTAATATCACTACACCTGTATGATAGGAAGGCGTATGCATTAGCGATGTGCAGTTGTTAGGTCAATATTTGCTGGTGCATTCCAGCCATGCGAGTTGTTTATTTTCACTGCTTGTCTTCCACAGCATTTTGCCAAAATCTGACCTGATTGACCCCCATCAATTTTTCTGTTTATATGAATATTTGGGCATTTCTGTACAAGTGGGTGTAAAGCTAATGCAATGCTGATTGAATAGTTTAGCAACAACAGTCTCTCGAACTAAATTGATTTATATGATAAATGATAATGGAAAGAAACTGTGGTATGCCTCCTTATTTCGCTGTTGAACAATGCCGTGTTGCAGCTAAAATTCATTCGACAAAAAGGACAAAATATGACAAAAATTGACAAAATCATTAATTACGGTACAATTTCGAAAAACGGTTCCTATTGCAAATTTCCCGTCATGTTATTAGGCGATAAACGGTTCCTATTGCAAATTTCCCGTGATGTTATCGTTGTGAACAAGGTGGGAATGTCATTTAACACCGACGGCGTCCACCTGGTTCAAAGTTTACTACTATCTTGATGCATCAGATATCATAACAACATGTTCACATTAGCTCGCGACAGATCACTCGCAGTAGCTCGCCTTGCCGCGGAATCTGGGCCAGTTGAGTTGTCGTCCAGGGTATCTCTCTTATCCAGTGAGACCATAGAGATCTCGTTAGTGTACGATCCCCATGTATAAAAGATCGCTTCGAGAGCGCTATAGACTAGTCTCGTAGTAGAGCTTCGTGAAACGATACCCATGTAGGCCTCCTAATGGAACCTAAATTGCTTGCCATTTTCTTCATACTGTTAGAGAACTTCATTAAAACTATCATCAAGTTTTCACAGGGTTTCATTGTAACTTCCCTTACTAAAATTGAGATATTCATCAAACTAGCATGCGTGTTAGCCATTTTGAATTATTTGTATACTAATTATAGTTCGGGCCACTCATTTTCTTACGCTGTGATTATTCCGATTGTATTTCCCGTAGTGTTATTGCGATTGGATCATACTGTTAAAACCATTTCAAATTCAAAGAAATTTAAATATTATGGTACAATTACATATATCTTTAAATATTTAGAGATATCTTTAAATAATTGACGATATCACTAAATGAATTAAATATATCTCTAAATATGGATTAAATAGCAATTTCCAATTTGCATAGCAATCTATGGATAAATAACCTGGAGGAGTGTGTGCAGCTTTTTACTGAACAATGTTGATCACATATAGGCAGAATAAAATAACAGCATTTTCAAAGCTACATTTTGTTCTTTTGCTACATGGTAGTTATATACGACACAATGGTCAGTGAATAACAAATAATCTAACAACCCTCTGCCTGCACTTACGCACAGGATACTATTTCTTCCATTTCCCTTTCATTTGATCCTTGCGTAGATTCAATACTGTTATATTTACATGTTTGAAAAAACGTCGCAGGTTTCTGTGTACACAGATCCCACTCACAAAAAACAAGATATGCATTCACATTGGTAGTGTTTTTTTTCTACCAGCTGGTTAAATTGCCGCGTAAGAATAACAATTGAGCTCACGATACATTACAATGTCTCTCTGGAAGTGGATGTTGATCCGTGACGGATCGTCACAAATGAGTGAAAGATTCCCGCAGCGACGTTAAACTCCATAATCACTCACTTATTGATCCGTGACGGAGAATAATTTTGACAGCAGTGATTTTCTTTCTAAGTATTTTATGTGAGCTGTTGTTGTTGATCTATTGATCGATATGTGCATGATGAGTTTTATCTGTGATAGGCCAGTATACATGTCCTAAACGGTTCCATAAAACAGACCCGACACATACCTATGCTGGACTACCTCGGAGTGCATAGATGGTCCTCTCCAAGGTCCCAGCGAATAGTCTATTTTAGAACAGCAATATTGGGAAAGACCTCCAGTGGGAAAGACAGTGACCAGATGTTGAATTAGCTTTTATAAGCAGCCAACGAACAATGGTGAGGGAGAACGAACAGTGTAAAATACATCTATCACAATATCAATATCAGTTCAAGCTATAATCTATTGCATTATTATTAATTTAGATTATTTAAATAAATATACAATGAACAGTGGTGAGAGACACTAATGCTGTAAAATAAATCTGTCAAAATATCAATCAATAGCAGTTCAAGCTTTTAACTCCAAGTTATATATTAAACAACGAACAGAGAGGCACTAAATGTAAAATAAGTCTGTCTAGTATCAGTTTCAACATTGACAAGCAGTGACCAGCCTCTGGAAAGAGCAGATGACTTACCTACAATATCAATGTTATATTATTTTCAATTTTTCAAAGTAATATCGCAGTTACCCTCTATTAAATAGCCCACTGGTTTTAAATATTAACCGCACACGATTTTGAGCCCTATAAATGCTGCTAGTATCATTTCCCACCATCGACGTTTGAACTTTACATTTTATCATTGTGTCTACATGCTTCCAAATTGTATCAAATACTCTAAGTTAAGATCAATACAAGGCTTATGACAACGATGTTTTGACATATACATAATTCAATATCTAATTATATCGTATGCTTGAAATATGGTGCGATGTAGTCTGTTGAGGAATGTCGAAAGCCAGCTTGGGCTTCACAAATCATCACAACAATGTCGAAGAACGTTTGTCTGTTTGAGCTAATAATGGCAGTGAACAGCTTGCCAAAGCAACTATCTGTTATTGTCGGGGTCCGATGTGCCACCTTTGTTCTTGTAGATTGGCTATATATTATATATAAAATAAGCTATGACTCTAGATCTGGAAACACGTACCAGCTTAAAATCAAGTTAAACAGGATTTAATACATAGATATGCGCGCGTACATTATTAGTTGCCTTTTTATGTTCATTATTAATAAGAACTGTCTAGACCACACGCCTTATTGTTTTATTATTCTATCGACGTTTGTCGAATGTATCGTGATTATATTGTGTGGCGCGGTAACACACACACGCACGTGCACACACACACATACACATACACATACACGCACGCGCACACACACGTACATACACCAACACACACAGTAGTTGAAATATCGCACAGAGCGCCCATCGAAAGGTTATCACCAATTATACTATAGAGCTGATAGTTTTTCATGCAATGTAAAGCTGAGATAAGATAACCGTACAGTGCCCTAATTGTGAATTATATACATAACATCCACTATATATATTTTTTCTAGAGATATTTTACTTCCATACCATTAGAGAGTCTGAGAGAAGATAGAAACTACAAGGTTATACTATGAATGGGTCATTCTACAGAAAAGGGCAATTTTAGCATATGCATTCATCAAAAAATGAACTTACTTAGATTATAAATCTAATGTTGATACTTTAAACTCTGCTTATTGACATTTATGAACAAGTACTCAGCAGCGAGGTTCAGAGATTATTTTTCTTAAAATGTTACGATAAATACATGACGTCGGAAGAAAATGTCATTATTGCAACGTATGGAATTATCGGTAATGCCATATCTTTTAGTTTTAGTAATTATTATTTTTATTTCAATAAGTTGTCTCATCGGTTACAATACAATGAACTAAACATTATTAAATACACTTACCAATATTATTTCCAGCAGAATAGAAGGAATCAAAGATGAAACCTAGCTCACGGACTAAATCTACCAAGTATAATTTCCCCCTCGACTATATTGCTCTAGTGTTCCTTAACAATAATCATTAACTATTTTCAGTTTTGATATAAGTTTAGTTCAATTCATTCCCAGTCACTGCTTTCCAAATCTCGCAATGTATGCCTGTATGCACAACCACAGGAGAATGTTTATGTCATATACTAGTATATAGTGTATTTGCTTCCAATTTAACTGAATTAAAGCAGGCATCTGACAGTATAGATATACAGTGTACACCGTTTATCATCCTTGACTTCTATTATATATTACATATTCTACGTCTTTCATATGTCCATTTGTTTCATTGCTCACAAATTAGTAGGAATGCGCAGGCAAATTATACGTATTCATATACATACAATACATGCATTGCTTTTGTTTATAGCTAATCAATCCTGCAACCAATAATAGTATATAAGTACATTTATTCCAGTTGGCTTCCATATTGTGGTAGAATGTAAATCGCTACCTACTTCTTTGTTCATCTCTGCTTCGGTGATAACGCAATATATGCTAAAATATGAAAATAAATGTTTGAAATTAATGCAAAGTACAACTTGCAGTTGTTGCCGAAGTGTCGTACGGAAGGATGTATTATCGATATTACCGATACCGATGCAGTAGCTCGAGATGCGGTAGGAGGTTCAATAACAGCAGGTCAAGAGTCATTCGACGTCAGGTCAGGACTACAGGTCAGAGGTCGAGGGTCAACTAATCATGTATCTGATAGTTCTTGTCCTTGACCAACCATACAGTATTATCTTGTAAACGCTTTGTCTGTTGACATGTTTTTTCTCTCTCCATAATTACATAACTGTCATGCATTATACATCCATATTTGTTTGTTTGTTTACCTATGCGTGCACATATCATTTAGTAATTATTTATTCATATTGTTCTCAAATACTTTGACCAAATATTATTATGGTAACTCTTCGAATACCATTCACGGAGTATTGGAGCGTGGTACCGCTGACAGAGGAGGAAAATCAGAAATCCCTCACTATGACTAAGTTGTAAACTTATCAAGACTAAACACCTGTCATTAACAAGGATACCAAGTCTGTACATGTGCGTGGAAACTGATATGAAAAGCGATGTCTGATAAAAATAAAAAAAAGCACCAGTACGAGGCACGTGTAAGCAGACTTCCCATGCTACATGTAACTCTATAAGACGGCATGTACAGTCTAGGCTCGCATAGAAACACTATACACGGAATTGACATGTTTCTGTAATAAGTGTAACAAGGAACATACTTCTGCAAGATATGTTAGTGCTATCGGATGCCACTGATTCCAGGTAACTGTGCAATATCTGAACCACGAACGGTTATGGTTCGCATTTAACATTCAACGTTTATTTGTCACTTATCAGGCATTACCACGGCATGTCCCTAAGACTGTTCAAATTCCTCCACAAAATCGTGTTGTAAAATCACGTTGCAACGGCTATCATTCCTAATAGCAGAAAGTCATCAAACTGTAATGAGGTTGTCAAATGGTACATCTCTAGCGATTGCAATGTCACCATGTCGCTAAACATCAGGCCAAACAACACGACAAACATCAGGCCAAACACCACGACGAACAAATCCTTAGATGTTTGTCATTGCAAATGTAATTTAATTAAGTGCTACCCATCGTTTCCGGTGTTCTATTGTGGACCCAGTGGTAGCGGAACTTTACCATCACACTTGTTGCGAAGTGTTAAACCGGAATGTCTAGTCGCTGTCTAGTGACTAGAGGAAGGTATGGAACACGCACGACTAATGTGTCTTGATGGTATTGATGACGTAAAGCAGGGTAATTGTAGTGGAAAGACTTGTTTGTGTACATGTCTACATAAGAATTCCAAAATACGTTTCCACGACTTCCAAATATTAAAATGTTAGCTCATTAGTGAAATGTGATAATTGTCCATTTATTTAACACTATTAATAGTTGGTCTGTACTAATATTGATCACGTAGCACAGTTTCTAACACGGCATTAGTTCTACACAAGTATTAACAAATGCTTTATGGTTTCACTAACAAAAACTAATTAAAACGGTATCTGTAATTGTGCATGTAGTACTATTCACCATGGAAAGTCATTTCGGTCCTATGTACAATTATCACTTAAAATTTTGCAGGCATCTCCCACTTTTCCACACGAGCTGAGGTATGTATTATTGGAAATATAATAGTTTTATATCTTTCATTAACAGAATTTGTTTTGGGATATTGATATACTGAGTATTGAATCCTCAGACAATCTAGTCCTGGAAACCTAGCCCGACAATCGAAGCAATAATTTAACCAGTGGTTTCACTGTGTAAAATTGAACTATATATAGTTTTTATTCTTACGGCTGATTTTGTTCGAGTTCAAACAAAATGATAAATTAATGATAATACTAATAATATAAATCCGCCCCTGCTTGTCTAAGTAACGTAACGGAGTATTTCCGCGTCCAATACTTCATGATTCCTTGAGTTATGTCCCCTAATGACGAACACTATAGGAGGAGATTACGTACATGTATGTATTAGTCATCATATGGACATGTCGTAAAATATGATAACTCTATCTTCCAAATTAATTTACATAGTAGAGGGGTGCCATGATGTACCTAATATGTATGTATAAATGTTGTAAAACATTTTAATCCTGTAGTGCCTTAGAACAAACGTCTAAGTAAAACGTTCCACGCACGAATAGCAAGTAGATTCCCCTTGGTAAAAATAATAGTAATATATCTTAGAAGTTTGCCTTATATAAATGTTTGTTTGTGCTTACCTGTGTCCCTCGCTTGACGCCAACCAACAGGAATGCACTTGTCTCTTTCAGATGATTCACCCCACATACCCCCCTTATCACGATGATGGTGACCCCCCAACCCTTCCTCCTCTCCCTAAAAAAGAGGAAATAGAAAATACTAAACACACACAACCTAGACATTATTATCGCCCTGATGGCTCACCTATCATTAAAGAACATGCCGGCTTTGGCGATACCATTTCCGGGGAACGGAGCGTCAACCCCCCACAGGACTCTGGCGAGAATAGTCAGACCAAAGGAAATGTTAGCCCCAATATTCCTCCATTCATTGGCGAAAATGGCGATACCAACACGTTAACTTTCCCCAGAGGAAATGTTAAACCTAAAATTCACCCATTCACGGGCGAAAATACTGACACTAACCCGTTAACGTTCCCCAGTGGAAATGTTAAACCTAATGTTCCCTCATTCACTGGCGAAAATGAATACACCAACCCGTTAGCTTTCCCCAGAGGAAATGTTAAACCTAAAATTCACCCATTCACCGGCGAAAATACTGACACTAACCCGTTAACGTTCCCCAGTGGAAATGTTAAACCCAATGTTCCCCCTTTCATTGGTGTAAATGCTGACACCAACCCGTTAGCTTTCCCCAGAGGAAATGTTAAACCTAATATTCCCTCATTCACTGGTGTAAATGGTGACACTAACCCGTTAGCTTTCCCCAGAGGAAATGTTAAACCTAATATTCCCTCATTCACTGGTGTAAATGGTGACACCAACCCGTTAGCTTTCCCCAGAGGAAATGTTAAACCTAATATTCCCTCATTCACTGGCGAAAATGACTACACCAACCCGTTAGCTTTCCCCAGAGGAAATGTTAAACCAAATATTCCCTCATTCACTGGTGTAAATGGTGACACTAACCCGTTAACGTTCCCCAGAGGAAATGTTAAACCTAATGTTCCCCCATTCACTGGCGAAAATGCTGACACTAATCCGTTAACGTTCCTCAGAGGAAATGTTAAACCTAATGTTCCCTCATTCACTGGCGAAAATGGTGACACTAACCCGTTAACGTTCCCCAGAGGAAATGTTAAACCTAATGTTCCCCCTTTCACTGGTGTAAATGGTAACATCAACCCGTTAGCTTTCCCCAGAGGAAGTGTTAAACCTAATATTCCCTCATTCACTGGCGAAAATGGCTACACCAACCCGTTAGCTTTCCCCAGAGGAAATGTTAAACCTAATATTCCCTCATTCACTGATGTAAATGGTGACACTAACCCGTTAATGTTCCCCAGAGGAAATGTTAAACCAAATGTTCCACCATTCACTGGCGAAAATGCTGACACTAACCCGTTAACGTTCCCCAGAGGAAATGTTAAACCTAATGTTCCCTCATTCACTGGCGAAAATGCGGACACTAACCCGTTAACTTTCCCCAGAGGAAATGTTAACCCCAATATTCCCTCATATACAGGCGAAAATAGTCATCATAACTCGTATCGCTTCACTGCAGAAACCTATCATCCTAAACTGTCTCGTGAAAATATGTTTGGAGGAATCGACCGAACTAAGCTTAAAACATCCCATGGAGACCATAGTGGCGTCAATGCGCCTTCTTTCCCTGAAAGAAGTGATCATTCAGAAAAGTCTCCTGAAGGCTATACGTTTTCTAATATAGTCCCCGTTCTTGGAATTGACAGCGATGGTCAACCAATCAACCCACTAGTACAGAGTTCTGCAAAGTTTACACCTAATTTGGAAAAATATGTTCCTCAAATTCCGCATTTGCCAGGGAAAGTGAAACAAGCAGGTCTTCCAGCACACTCTGTAGGAAATGGACGTCCAACCTTTGGCAGTTTTAACCGAAACATTCCATCTTACCCACAATGGAAACTCGGAGACGGTGAACGTGTCACGGACTCCCTGTTCCCTGGAACATCCGGGCATCCCACATTTGCACCGTTATTGTCAGCATCAGGCAATCCAGCCACACGTCAGGGGAAAGGAAGCAGCAGTGGTATCACCACCATATCTCCACATCCTTTGAAAAATACTGATAAGAAAACTAGCCTTTCCAGACTACTATCACAACACAAGAAATATATTCCACCCGCTGCGCATGGTCTAAAGAATGGCACTGCTCATACTGTTATGGAAATGAATATATTAAAAACAACTCTTTCAAATCTAATAGCTCCAAAATCAAAAGGTATTTCTGCCAGTATAGGCACTCAGACCGGGTCGACTGTGGTGGCCACTCGACCTAGAAAGGATAGTCGCCCTAAGCTGTTAGCCTTCCACAAGCAAAATGATGCCCGTACAGACCGTTACTCAGTTGGGATGGATGATTCTACAGAAAGTAATTCCTATGCAACATCACGCTTCCATAAATCTCAAACTCATTCAACACTTGCACCTGACTACCAAACGACTGTCGTTGGCGATGTGTCCAATTTGTTCCGACCAGTTGGCGATGATCCTAACATACAATCATTACATGGAGACAACGGTCTTCCCTCACTTCCTCCGATTCCCACAAATAACCATGAGCAGTCATCTCTTCCAAATCTGCCGCCATTACCAGCTTTACCATCTTACAATGAAGACAGTGCCTCTGATGAAGATCTCGGCCTTCCACCATTCCCGGGAGCAGCGGGTCTCCCTCCTCTACCTCCGTTCCCTGGTGATCAGCAAATAACTAGTTTGCCTCCATTTCCTGATGAAAATGAACACCTCAAACTACCCCAATTTTCCGGAGAGGTTAACCGCCAAACCGCCCCTCCATTCCCTGGAGATTATGGTCGCACTACCAGACCCATACTGACAAAAGGTGCATTGCCTGACAAACAAGCGACCGTAATGGAGATGAAGAAAACTACATTACCACCATTTCCCAAAGAAACCCTCCCTCCTTTTCCTAAAGAAACCTTAGCACCATTTCCTAAAGAAACCTTACCTCCATTTCCAGATAAAGCTAACCTATCAACGAAACCACACATTCTTAAAGATACTATTAAACCATTTCCAACAATCCGTCCATACTTTTATACTACTACGCTTGCTTCAATAACTACAGAAATACACAAACCACCTTCACATGTGATTACAACCTATTACACCACACCTATACCCAATCTACAAAATGCACTGAAACTGCCTGTTCTCCCGGCGGGAAACAAGCAAGCTGGCCGTTTATACGTACCCAAACCTCTGGTTCCTTTCCCACAGTACATGCCCGTGTATAAAACTCGTCCAGTAGTCCCGTCTCCTCCAGTCATGCAGCCATATATCAGCTCCAAACCTAACCTCCCTGCACGGAAGTTTCCTTCATTGCCTGTACTCCCACCCCTGTCTCACCGTCCTGTCGTCTTCACACAGGCTTCCTCTGGCGGTCCGATCTGTTCCTCTGCCTCGCGCTGCTTCTGTTGCCGGTACAGCACTCTGTAAGTGGACATAGGTTAAGCTGATTTAATTGAATAGAGTCAACTTCCGATATTTTATCTGGCAAACTTTATTTATATAGTTGTTAGTTCCACAAGTTGGTACGATTTAACATTACAGAACTTGAGCTGAGAAAATAGTGGTTGTTATTCTATGGCGTAAAATTATTTTAATCAGCTATATTGATCAATTTTGTTTTGTAATTATTAAATGCAGATGTCGACATTAACATTAAAGCTGAAAATTACTTTTTTGCTATAACTTCCTGTTACACAAATTATATTGTTACCTCGGTCAATGAACCAGTTTGCAACCAAAGTAGGAGCTGGAATGATACCAATTCACAGCTGGGTGGACTGTAGCATTGTGGATGCAAACACTTTTCTCAAGTGCTACACGATGGCATGAGCAAGGCTCGAACCCGGTACCTCTGAGTTATTAGTTATGGGGCACCCTCCCTAACTCTACACCACCACCATCTCTATACACCTGTATACAGTAATCCCTATTCATTTCAGGGAATCCGGAACATGTGTGACAAACGTCTGCGTGGAGTACACTGATGGGGTCTGCAGACGATGGGACAGACAAATAAGGTAAGCAGACTTTCCACTTTTACATTCGGAACGAGTTAATTAAGCATCTAAGGAATCGCATGCAGTAAGGATGACTGCTGTTCTAGCAAGCTATAATAATGCACTGTGTGGCTATAACGGTGTACGTATGCGCTACAACGATGCACTAAGTGGCAGTTGATCGCTGTATTGTTTCAGGAGTGGTACTTGCGGCGCTGCCAGGCTATGTAGCTCCTGCTGCACTCGTACCTACGTCTCGCAGGTTCGGGCCACGTGCTCGGTACGGTCAACCTCTTCTGGACCGGAGCCGTACTACAGACCCGTGGCTGCAGTGGAAACAGTCCCTACATCCCAGACCTGCTGTACCCAGACAGCCGAGCAGCGAGTATGGTGCTGTATGTCTGCTGTCGGTTCTGCGTGTTGTGTTGCAACAGGCATGACCGCTGCTGAACAGCTTGCGGTTCATATTGAAGCTGACAGGGTAGCGCGAATTCAAGCTCAAGTAGACGTTGAAAGGCTTGCACAAGTCCAAGCCCACGAAGAAGCCGCGCGAATGGCTGCTCTGCAAGCAGCACGCGCTGCCGCAGCTGAAGAAGCTGCCCGGTTAGCTGCTCTACAAGCTGCACGAGAAGCTGCTGCTCGCGAGGCGGCTCGATTGGCGGCTATTCAACTTCAGAGAGAGGCTTCAGCGCAAGAAGCAGCGCGTATCTCAGCTCTTCAGTCTATTCGTGAAATGGAACTTAGAGAAGCACAGGATGCACTGGCTGCTCTCACAGCTCAAAGAGAAGCAGAATTAGCTATTCAGCAAGAAGCAGTTAGACAAGCAGAGCTAGCAGCACAAGCCCAGGCTGCTCGTCTTATGAATGGACAAGCACAATTAGCTGCCCAGCAACAAGAGGCACGCCAGGCAGAACTTGCTGCGCAAGCTCAGGCTGCACAACTAGCTACAGGACAAGCTGAACTAGCCGCCCAACAAGAAGAGGCTCGACAAGCAGACGCCGCAGCACAAGCTCAGGCCGCGTTGCTTGCTCAGAGACAAGCCGAACTAGCTACTCAACTTGAAGAGGCTCGCCAGGCAGAACTCGCCGCTCAAACTCAGGCCGCGTTGCTTGCTCAGACGCAAGCCGAACTAGTTACTCAACAAGAAGAGGCTCGTCTAGCTGAACTCGCCGCTCAAGCTCAGGCTGCACGAGTAGCTACAGGACAAGCAGAATTGGCTGCCCAGCAAGAAGAGGCTCGACAGGCTGAACGTGCCGCACAGGCTCATGCCGCTCTACTCAGTCAGAGACAAGTGAACCATGCTGCGCAACAACATGAAGCTCAGCAGGCCGACCTACAAGCACAGGGACATGCAGTTCTGCTAGCACAACTTCAAGACCAACGTAAGGCTGCCGAGCAAGCAGAAGCTATAGCACAGATGCAGAGAGACAATGCACTGAGGGCACAGGTAAGACACTGTAACAGAGCTGCAAAGAAACAATGTACAATGATCTATAGTAGCTAAAATAGGTCATGCCAAAATTCAACTGAAAATAATCTGTTGATACGTTTCTGTGAAAACGCTTTAATTACAACTAATGTATTTCCTTTGATCAACAAAACTAGCTGCTAAATCACTCCGTAATTCCACACGACATCGTTTACCGATTTCCCCGGTAATATGTAATATGCACAAGCAATTTTTAGTTTGAAGATTTGAATAGACATTATTGCTAAATAATTTATATCATATATCAGTATCAAACTAATTAATGTTCACAAAACAACTAATGAATTCCATGGGCATGAGAACCTCATATCAGAAACGGAGAACACGAGAGCACCTATTTGCTAATACAGCAGCGTAATTGTGTTATGTGGTATTCAGCGAGTGTTTGGTTATCGTTGACAGCGAGTGTCTTACTCGAATTCAAACGTTAATAATAATAATAATAATAATAATAATTAGATTTATACTGCACAAGTGCTTCCATGTACGAGGAAGTGCTCACAGCACTAATTGGTAAAGCATTAATCTTTTTGCTGATTGACAGGTATGTCTTAAGCAGAGTTTCGAAAGACATATAACAGGGACACGTACTTAAACGTGAACAGGTATTCTGTTCAATAGCCACCAGGAAACAGAGCATTGTTTTTCTCTTTATATTGAGTAAATCTAATGATCT
The DNA here is from genome assembly GCA_032361225.1 of Lepetodrilus schrolli. Lineage (NCBI taxonomy): Eukaryota > Metazoa > Mollusca > Gastropoda > Lepetellida > Lepetodrilidae > Lepetodrilus > Lepetodrilus schrolli. Next base: position 2,955 of record JAUTBT010054373.1, on the reverse strand, counting down.
AAATGATCTTGCCGGTGTATAGGGAACGAGTAGATCACATAGATACACATGCGCAGTTTGGTTTATGTATTCGTAGACTATGCACAGGGTGCCTGTCTTGAGGCGATTTTCTTGAGACTGGTGGTCAATGTATGCCATGAATAAGTAATAATATTATAAAGTTTATAGTAGCATCATTTGTTAAAACATGCCTGTTGTTTCTAATGTTCCTAATGTGAAGTAGACTCTCTTTATATGGTAGCGTCCCTATTTTATTACCACATTGTCGAGATCGACTTCAAGGTCTTTCATACAACTGACAAGGGTTATTGATATGGATTCCATCTTTAAAGCATCTAGTTCAGTCATTTACGCCGAGCTCTCGGACCAACAAGGATCAGTTGAAATGCAAAACATTTGGGGGTCTAAGGGTGAGAAATAAAAAATTCCAGAATGTACTCAATCCTTTGAAGAGGAATGGCAAATGTCCTTATAATGAATCAGTTTCATTCTTAGAATGGAGAGGCATTTCAACGACGTCACACGCGAATCTAGTATTTCCTGTGCAACACGGCGTAGGTCTTCACCCTCATCAAGTCCAACACTAGCAATGGTGTAGTGTATGACTCAGGGTGGAGTTTAGGTTAGATTTTACCTCCGTTAGTAGGAAATACAAATATAGCTAGTTCCCGTGGTCAAAATTAATCAGTTTGTACTTCTTGAAACTCCTTTAATGGAACAGCTTAATAATCGTTTAATTGGACATGCATCTATAGATTTATGTAGTTTAAAACTACATATCCATGAATAAACAATGTAGATACCAGACATACATGCATGGTCATATCAATATGCATTCCACTTTCTACAGGCCGAGCAATTGGCCCAACTACAGGCCCAACAGGCTGCTGCTGCTGCCGCCAGAGCTGATGCTGGGCGACTTGCTCTTATTGCATCCCAGAGAATCTGCAGCAGTTGTGGCTCCTCAGCGCCTCAGCAAGCAGCTTGTTGCTCCACGCTGCCCAGACAGATGGTGGTGACGACCGACACGTGCTGCGGAAGCATGACATCAGTGCGGACAGCATGCTGTTCTTCATACTCCTATGCCAACGCAGTCCCTACCTGCTGCAGCTCGGTGTCTGTGGCAGTCGTCAGTGCTCCCCAAGGACGCCCAACGTGCTGCGCAGAGTCAACTGCTGCTCGGATAACTTGTTGTAGCTCCATAGGACGCTTGGCTATGTGTTGCTAAACTCATTCGGACTTTACCCGTGAATAAAACTTTGAACGGGGATATATCAGGGGGATATATCACAGGGCTTTTGATGAACGAACTTTCGAGAGTTATATAATTATGGCTGTATTATTATTATAACATGACAGGAACTATACGAGCGTCCGCTTCACTGCCAAACGGCAATAGATGATGGTAACAACCTGATTGAAAGTGGAGGTCTTTAAACAATGGAATCTGACATTCTGACCAGTACAACATAATGTTCATCTAGATCTCATAAAATGAAACTTGTTCGCTTGGTACAGTATGCGAGATTCAGAGTAAGGATAGCAAGTAGTAACCTTTGTGTGTATATAACTGACTGGCCCTAGTGACAGAACCCCGATTTAACAAGCAATCACTTGTTTATGATTATCCACGCTTCAAGCTATATCATTATCATAGTGTAGTTTCGCAACCGTCTTCCTTACACCTATACCATAGACACATACATCTGCACCTTCATCTCCACGGTATTAGTATATACCCCCTAGTCTCAGTGCCAAATGTTAGATCAGTATTATCCTTAGTATGCACATGTGCTTGACTACTTATGTAGATAAACGATTAATGCTAATATTCTAACCCGACAGTTATGCGGGACTTTAAATAAATATAGTTTCCACCCGTTTTCGTGTTCTCGATTACGTCTAGTCCTGATGATGATAGTCCGTTAATATAGCGGCTAGTATCCAGGCGTTGATACCAGGCTCATGGCAGACATTACAAGTTGGTATTGTCTATAGGAGACAGACTGACTGAAGAGAGACAGAGGGTTTCAGATGGAGGGGCAGACTGCCGTAGTGGATTGCAGTAACAAGTCAGATCCGTTAGAAGATTTTACACTAACAACGCTTCATGAACATCAACATTTCCCATTCTTATGGCGGCTAAAAAAAAAATCAATATTAAGCACGTACTTGGGCAAAAAAGATCGTAGGAATGCTTCGAGAATAGGCCCCCTGTTTTCTGTAAATCTTTAAAGATGATTACTATTATTAATTTGTTACTCTGTAGGTTGAAAGAAATATTTTCCGCATAAAATTGACATAGTTATGTCAGCCACATATTGTTGGTGACAAAGAAAATATAGTACACGAGGGCTTGTTAAAAGCTGCGTTACTGATGTACAAGGATCGACCAAGTCATTCTAATATGCATACTCTCGTGTTGTCAAAAGATCACAGCCAAGCTGTAAAGTGATGCTACCTCACCACGTACAGGAGTACCATATTAACAATTCAATAAACGATGAAATGGAAAAAAACCTATGCTCGTAATATGATTCGAGACAAACACAAACACCTACTTCTACAAAGAACCAAATATATATTAGAACCAAGCTAAATGATAATAAACTCAACAAATGGGATGTCTAAACTAGTCATTTTATGAAATGCTGTTGTAATGAGAAATGAGTAAAGGTGAATACCCAGAGAACTAGGAAGACAATCAGTGATTAAATCCTATCTCGCTGAAAGCTAGCGCTATCTTCGTCAACATACAGCTAACAAGCGACAAATACCGAAAGGCCAAGCTAAATGATGAGAAATCAGCAAAATATAAGTCTGAAACAGTTTTAATGACAGTTGTCCAAGCCACTTAATTCTGAATTGCATATATATTTATATATATATATATATACTGTAAATCAGGAAATTAATGCGAGCATGATATTAATGCGAAAATGCGCTTGGCTTATG
>JAUTBT010054372.1:0-55494 GCA_032361225.1 Lepetodrilus schrolli | reverse complement strand
CGCTACGGATGTTGCGGGTTTCCTCCTGCCCTAAACTGACAAGTCGTGATATAAGTGAAAGAATCTTGAAAGCGACACTAAACCCCAATTTAAAAAAAATATATATATATATATATAATAATAAAAAATAATTGTTACTAATGTATAATTTCATATTGTAGGTTAACTATGTGATTGTATGCCTATAAATATCTTTTTGAAGGACATTTCGAAATATCGGTAGTAGTAATAATACACATTGTTATTACGGTCTAAACCTGCTATCCTGTGGGTGGAGAATGGAGAGGGTTATTGTCATAATACATTTTATGCTAATGTCCTTGAGAAGTCATTTTGAAAATGCAGAGCGTTTGTTTGTACAGCTATTTCGGCAAACTGGCTACACATTTGTCCTTGTGCCATGACATGCAGGAAATCAACTGCCTCCCCAACATTCCTCAAGACTACCACTTTGGATTTTGGCCAAGCTCTCTGAATACCTATCACAGAGGCAATGTATTGGGAGCCAGCTAATGTGATGCAGATGTCTTTCTGTGTTAGCAGGAAGTTGTGTTATGTATATGCTCAGTCCCTCAGTCCATCTGTTGCTGCTGCTTATGGAGTTGGCTGTCCCATTTCCTCTATGAACCAGGACAGAGGGAAACTTGTGTAACAAAAAAAGATATCTATTTTGCTATCAGGGCATTTTTGCAATGTGTTGTTAATGGTATTGTTTGTTTTATTTTCAGAATGTATGATTTCATATTTGTTATGGTGCTTTTACGTTTACTGTTTTGTTATATACAACCAATATTGATCATTATTGCATTTTTTGAAATAAACTTTTACAAGTTTTTATGTTTCAAGCGTCTGTTGTTTTGATTGTGACAAGAGATGGATACAAAGACATGCATACACAGGTGCAATTTGGTCAAAATATACATACCAGACAGTGAGGTTTCCTTGTTGACCAACTCCTACACGTCTGACTGACTTGCAAATAAATAACCTAAACTACACTATAGGACATCAGAAATCGTACAACTACAAGAGTTAGTCGTAAATGTATGCTCAATCTGATCTATGTTTCTCGGTCATTTCAACCTGCCTGGAGGAAAACTGCACACTTTCACTTCTTTGGCATACTGTGAGATCAGCATCAAATTTTATGTTGCCTTTTTCCTTTTGCGTATTTTTTTCTTCATTCTGTGAACACTGGAAGGATGAACAAATATGTACTAAAACATTTACATGACTTATTCCAACACTACAGGTTGTTAGCTAGTAATATAGTACAAACAATCAGTACATCGTGTACCAAGATAAAAAATGGCCGACTGTCCTCTTTTCGTGACCTTTCGTGCTATTCTGATAATTGAAAATTAGGAAAATCGGCAGCCACTTTCCTGTGCATGTGACTTCCTTTTTCTTTCCTTTTTATTGCTCGACCTTTTTTAAATGACGGACCATACCAAATGATGATGTTCCGTTATGATTAATGAGTAATAATTTGAGCACTTTGGCAAAGGAAGGAAATGGAGTTAGTTTATTATGTGTGTGAACTTGTGTTTTTGTCTTCAGGATAAAGACCTGTGAGTGACATGTCTATCTGTTTTGCGACTGCTGGAAATATGTCACTGTGTACATCTGACGTACCAGTATGTTAACTTGCTGTGTTTTATTCTTCATCATACTGTGACAAACATTATTATCCTACCTTACATGTAAGTTTCTACTGTTTATGTGCCTTTTACAAATATCCATATACCCTGCCTGGGAGTTTTACAAATAGATCACTTATTTCCTGCTGGTATGACAAAGAGCGTTCGTCATGATGGTAGGATAAATTTGTTGTTAACTTGCCCCGTGGGTACATCATCCCATGTACCCCTTGTGACGAGTTGACAACTTATATTATATCCTTATGCAGCATTGATAAATATCTCAACAGCACATTTGTAACGCATGATTTATTGGTCCATATGCTAGTTATTTTATCTCTTCATGACACGAGACTAGATACTGCTTTTGAAACAAGACAAGTTTCAACATTTCATGACACACCCCTGGTTGAGTGGCAATATTTGACAACCTGCAAGATGGGCTTGTTTGCTAGACAGTCGCTGTCTGCATTTGTGTCCTTATTTGGACATTTGTTAAGGCGAATGTCTGGAGTTGCTAGCTTCCCCTGCTGAATAATTATAATTTCATAATTAGCTGCATCTAAAGATAATGTTATCCAACCCTGCCACTCTCAGTTCTGATAATATTTATCTTATCTACTGTTAAACCTTGAATAGTTGTTCTTGTAAACATGGCAATATTGACATGGTAGAGGTTGATAGATTTCTTTTTCAATGGCTATGACCTATTAGTATAAATGAAGTCTTTCAAGTTGACTTATTGATATTGGCATCTTGCAATTTCTCATGTATATATATATATATATACATTAACATTTTACATTAGCTCAGTGTTTCCTCCATGCTGTGTTGCATTCTTTCAGCTACTGGTTTACTGTTTGGACTGTCATATAATTATTTATTGCACAGAGGTGCATATATAACTTTCATTATTCCCAGCCCTTTGATAATTGCATAGCATTATCAGCTTATCCCTGCCAATGTTATGCAACACAATATTATGTCACCAGTTGTTGTAGGTTGAGCCATCATCTACTGTTGCGCAATACTTGTACACATTTCCTCCTGGGGGGACTTCTGTGTACAGCTATGGAGCAGTAATCTTGCCAAGGCTTGCCAAGCATTGTTTAGCTGGTGGTGGCAAGTGTCCTGGAACCCAGCAAAGCATATTGCCTGTTGATTGGTTTCCACAATCATAATAGGCATTTCGTATCTGGGATTTGCATTTTGATGCTGAATTAAGAGCTCCATTGTCGCGGCCATAGGCGTTAATCAATGATAACTGTGACTATGCTGGTAAAGAGAAAAGGTGTCATTCAATAAGTACTGGAAAGGTGGACATGTGGTAATGGGCATATAAATATGGGGCTTGTCATGACGGTATTGATTATTGGCTTGTGACCTATGCTAGGGAATATTTATTCATCGTAAATTTATCATAATGAAGACAAAACAATATGATTGAGACCAATGTGCTTATTATTCTGTGGGCAATACGAGGTATTATTTTAACTTGGTAACGATGGTAACAGGTGGGGTCCATTCTGACCAGTGTATATTGACGATATTTTATTTATTAAAGAGAATCGATAACGCACAATGTACCATTACAGTAGCAGTACAGTATATTGCAACTACGAAACATGAACTACGAAACCTGTTAACATTTTGATACTAACAGTAGACATTAACATGGAAGCCAAAGGCTGATATAACAGTAAAAATTCCAATAGGGTTCTTCCAATGGAGAAAGGTGACCCATGTCGAGACTTGGCTTCTGGTAATTTGATTGCCTTAACTCAGTGTCTGGTTGTCCTAGCAACTACACAAGGATCGGGATTAATTATTGATTTTCTTTCTCTGGTTTGCTTCTGGAGGGAATAAATCTAATTTGCAGCTTTTTTATTCTTCGATTAGAAGCCAGGGAAAATTGTTCAGTGTGTGGGTAGTGAGGACATCAAATAAAAATAGATTGATCGGGGCCTGCTTCTGTTATCGTGATGGTGGCGGTGAATAGGACCACATGAAGACAGTCCCCACTCCATCACATCCTGTAGATACAGCCTGCTCATCTGATGTTGGCCAGTGCTGCCATAAAACCTGATGACGCTGGCAGAATAGCTCCCAGAATGGATGGTCGATAGCCATGGTGGCACAGGCTGATATTCTGCTAAATATAGTGCTGATGTACTACGTTGAATATTAAATTCTGCTCATTCTGAATGTATTGCATACCTATTGGAATTTTGTTATGTTCAGTAATCTGCTTTTTAAAATGCTTATTCTTTTTTTAACATAGGAATATTACCATTATATCTCAAGTCTATTTAATAAATATTTCAAACAAAATGAACTAATATTTGTCTAGTATGGATGCTACATAAGAACAGTATAATGCTTTCATTATTGGTTTGCATTGACAAGGACACATCTATACTGTATCATATATAGGAAAAAAAAGAAAAGAAATCGGAGCATCCCAATATGGTCACAATCAGCAGATTTTGTCATGTTACATATCTGTCATTTCCCATAAGTGACGGTCTATTAACACATGACCAAAGTTCATTTCCCATAAGTGACGGTCTATTAACACATGACCAAACTTGGAAACATCTGTCACATATTTGGTCAAATTTGCCAACCACATGCTGTGGCAATGATATCAATGAATACACATTAACACTATACACATATCATCCCACAAATTTAGAAATGTTGGCAGTTAAGCTTTTCATAACACAGTCTCTTTCCCTGTTGGTATGTGTGTGTATAGTCTCTTTCCCTGTTGGTGTGTGTGTATAGTCTCTTTCCCTGTTGGTGTGTGTGTGTGTACATTAGGAGATTGTTTCAGTGACTGGCAGCTGGTTCAGATGTTCAATTTCCGCTGTGCCCTGCAACCACATCCACCATGTTGGATAGTTCTGCTATGCAGCAAGTCCTCTGAGTGTATGTGTGTGTTTGTGTGTGTGTTTGTGTTTATGGTGTGTGGTGTGTGTGTGTGTGTGTGTGTGTGTGTGTGGTGTGTGTGTGGTGTGTGTGTGTGTGTGTGTGTGTTCTCCATCCAGCTGTCACTGTGTAATCACCAGCACAGCATTTTCCTCATCATGACTAATAGATAACCCATAGGATTAATGGGAAGAAGTGTCTGCCAGTGACATCATTGGTAGTTGGATCACGGCATATTTCTAGGGGTAGTCTGGGTGTCGTTTCACAAAGCTATCTTACCTACTACTAGACCATAAGCACTCTCGTAGTGATTTCATACATGGCGATAGGGCATTTACAAGAGCGCTATGATCTCTTAGTGGATATGAGAGCTTAGAGAAACGATACCCAGATCAGTAGCCACGGTATATTTTCAGCAAGAAAAGCTTCTTCTATCTTACACCTGCTTTATGGTTTTAATTTTTAAAAGCAATTCGAGATGACTGAGAAAGTCGTGGTTGAGAATCTGCTTAGCAAGAATTAGGATTATACTGAAACAGTGACAGTGAATGGAGTAGCTATTTTTGACATCGTGCCCAATGGGAAGGAAGACTTTGAAGAGTTTCCTTATCTGTTTCCTTCAATACATTGTACATTGCCACCATAACAGGACATCGTGACCGGTTTCTGTCCTTCTCACGACTGACATGACCGACACGACACAACATGACTGAGAAGCATCTCAAGACCAGTAGGGCGGTCACACCACAATGCTGATAAATGTCCTTGTCAGTCGGTCATGCAATAGCGTTGATGGTCGTGTACCACTGACAGTAACCTTTATGGGAAAATACCACGAGACACAGTGTTCCCTCTTTCAAAACCATTTCTCACTTCACAATTTAGGTCAGCGAAGAGCGCCTGTAGCGATGTTTTCGACGGGTGTGTTACCACATTAGCCAACTAATATGATTATCGTTCATTGAATTCATACCAAGTTGGAAGGATGCATTTTATGGTGTATGCATTTTTAACCATCGACAGAACACTCTAGTTATTATCATTACACAGTTGAGTGGTATCTGTATATTGGGCAGATACGTTCTAACCAGTGCATGCCATAGCACAGTACATTGGCACCATCATCTCTCCAGTCAGGCTGCCATTTTACATGATTAAAATACTTTGTGTGGTGTAGGTAATTGGAGTGAAACAAGTAACATCAACATGCTAGGTTCACTGGCAAGTGCCCATTCATTCCTACAGCATGTACTACTTGTGATTGGTTAATATCGGTGGGCAGGACCTACCATGGTTTAGCCTTGTAACAGCATCCAGTGTAACATACAGATCTCTCTTCAATCTCTCTGCTTCTTGTGCTGATAACAAACTAACAAATCTTGAACATTTTGAATGGACTGCTTGTCTGCTCAATTGTTGGAATTTTGGAATTTACTTTTTTTCTCTCTTTCTGCTGAAATGCAGGAGTACGATATTTATTTACTGTGGCTTCATGGGTTTTATAATGGTTGTGATGAATACATGGGAAAATGGAGCAGATACAACCGTGTTACAGTGTTTGCTAAGAGTATTAAGGTTTAGTGCAGTTTTGTAAGATAATAACTTATTTTTGTGTGTCTGTATTACCAACAGAATAACAGAATTATTAATATTCCAGTGTTTTTAATGTTTGCATACAGTTTGGAAACTTAGATTATATTGGTATGTGTGTAGGATTTGTTTAGAGCAGGTTTCAAAACTGACAGGAATAATATTACCAGAACAAAGCCCTTTTGTCTGTCAACTCTAATTGAAAGTTCAGCCGCAAGCCAATGCCCTGTAGTTTGTTCAAACAATACCATTACAGAGCAGTGAGAACATATGCCACATCAACAGCCGTTCTTCATTAGTCCAGCTGGGTGATGGTTAATCATGTTAACTCTCCCCATGTTCACCCATCCCATTCACAAGCATAACATAATTGATTTTTAGTTCAATATTTGTTGATATTTAGATCAATACCTAGAAGAAAAAAAGTAAAGGATGTGGATGGATGTTTAACTACTGCAGACATCGATAGTTTGCCCATTGGAACAGAATGTTCTGTGTACTTTATGGGGAATGCCACACTAATTCCATGCTTTCAATTGAAAATGACATTTGAATAATTAACCAGAACTTGATGAAACATTTAGCCGATAAATAATACCACGACCCTGGCCTCTATGCAGCCAGCCACTGCCAGCAAGCATACTTATCCACAGTGATATAGAAGGAAACTGTCCTAATACAAATACACTATTAATCTGTCATCTATTAACATAGATATTATTTGGTACAGACAAACAATTGGGAATGTGTGTGGAGAGATTATAAGTAGGTGTTCAGTACAGATCAAAGTACAAGTAATAGCTGTTTCTGACTATATACATCCTAGACATGCTGGTACAGTGTGGTCTTTGTGATAAAGTATTTTGATATTGTGTATTATGAATAATACATCATGATCTATCTATCTATCTGTATTATATATTGAGGGTGTATTTTGATATCATGCAAGTTATATGTACATTGAGTCAATATCCTCTTGACCCCAAACAGATATTTCTCTATAAATTGTCTCTTCTTCATAGAAAAGTATTCAATTTTGAATGTAGATATTCCTAAGAAACTATTCCAGTCACCTACAACTACCTTCTGATAAAGCTATCTGAGACACGGATCAGGAAAACAGCTCCCCCATGTTCTCGTATCCTAGTAACGGCACCACCAGCAGAGCATATTCAATGCATACATTTCTTCTTCCATACACAATCGAAAAGGCTTGGTGGTTTTGAAAGGAAGTGGTGACTGTTGAAATCTCTGTTGTTACAATGAAACACTGCCTGGATGGATGGCAACTATGTGTGTATGTGTACACACATGTGTGTGAGTGCGTGTGTGCACATGTTTTCCATTGCCTGTCAAAGATCAGGTAGCAAATGTATGGAGGACTCTATAGAGGACTATATAGACAGGACTTTACACAGGACAAAAGAAGCGCAATGGTTGGATGGACATGTAGGGCGATAGAGCCTTCCTTCCACAATACATGCACTGATCCCAGCAGAGAAAGAGGTCTTTGTTCCACCATGTTTGATGAAGAAAGAGATAGCCCTGACCTTTGTGGTTCACCAGTTATGTTTGGTCTGCATTATTGGGAAACTGCCCTACAATGTTCAGGCAAACAATGTGTTAATATGGTGGGGGGAATTCACAAAGCATATATGCGATGCTGCTTTGACTGATCAAATGAATTAAGTCAATAGTCGTATAAATTCATGAATCATTTCCAACAATACAAAACAAGAGGTATTTCAGTACACATTTTAGGTTACAAGAATACATTTATGTTTTCAGTAATTTGTGTTCAATAAATAGGATAAGGTAGAAATATTTTGGTACAGATTCAATAATCAATAATTTAACATATGTAATTTTGAACCAAAATCTTGATCAAATATTTATTAGTGTTTCTGTGTATTGGCTTGACCATGACTAAAGTCTGTTGGTTCTTATTTGTTCAAATTAATCTAAGTATTGTATCAGTATTATATCTTTTTACAAAGCCTGAAAATCATAGGTAAAGCTTCAGTTAGTTTCTGTAATAATTTTTAATGGTTTTTATTTTCTTTCTATAATAGAATGAGATCAATTTGCAAACTTTCTAGAATGACTTGAAATTCGGTCAATAACTAACTGATTCTTTCTTAACTTTCTTAAATAAAAGGAAATTACATCTAAATATTTCCAATATTTCTTCACTTATGCATAGACCCTGTTGACAAGTATTAAGTAAGCAATAAATACCTCCCAGGTACTTTACTGAAAAAACTGTTATGTATATAACACAAGGAGCATCGACACAAGTGATTTCTAGAATTGTACTATGTTTGAGTATGATGAGAAATGAATGAATAAAGCAGCATCTATTTTGTTAATGAGACTCTGTTCAAAGAAGTGAAATGTCACTTGCCATGTTTCCATGACAACCATACACTTAACATTTCAATCAGAATTCTAGAAGCATTTCTAAATGTCATTGAAATGATATCTATATTCAGAATATTCAGAGACATTTCCCAGTGACCATTGAAAATTGAGTCATCCTTTCTAACAGGTAGCACCGGAATAGCATTACTGAAATTCCAGCAAATAACAACTGGCTGTACTTCTGAATTTGGGTTCAATAAATTAACTGTCAGGAAAATCTCATTTCAGTTTGAATACAGATGTCAGCTCTATCACCAGCTCTAGTCACTCTCTCTCTGCCTGGGCTCAAATCAAACTCCCAATTAGGCTAATGGCCTGGTAGCCATAGCAACGTCTTTAGAATGGTATCCTGCCTTCATATCTTTGTCCAGGCCCTGGTTTAGAATGGATCCTGCCTTCATATCTTTGTCCAGGCCGTGGCTGTGCTTGTATGCTAGGCAGGACAGCTACATAATGGAAACAATAGGCCATTAGAAAGACTCATTTGTTCTCCCGGCACAATCAGAAATGATTTATTGTCAGTGCAGAACAAGTCTAGGGGAATAGGCAGCTATTCACTGGTCCTTCTCTCAACCGATCAACCGATCAGGAGATGTTAATGAACTTTTTCTTTTAGTGTATATAAAATTCCATTATTTCCCTCATTGTCTACTCTTGACATTATGGATATGCTACTAAAGACAGCCATGCAAGAACACCTTAAGTTTAATGTAATTTTTAGAATGGAAATTCTGCAAGTATATCTAACTTTATTGTATGTGTAACAAAGGAATTCCTATTTAGTAATAAGAAGTGACCATAAACATTAAAGTGTTAATGACATAAGACATAGAAAATATGTCGAATGTGCCTTAATATAGAGACTGGACGGTAACAATATTAATGTTGTAAATGACTACAAAGTAATTCCAGACTGTGATGACGTTGAAGTTACTGTCTCTTGAAGTTATTGTCTCGGTCTGAATGTGAAGTTTTATGAGGGAATTAACCCAGTTCAGTCACTGGGATTTTCTTTATTGTCAAGCCACGAGTACAATGTCATATCTGGGAAATTGTGACATGGGCCAGGGTTTCCAGCAGGGATTATTGGAGAAGCAGTGATTGGTTGTAACAAGATGATATCACTGGAATCTATGAGTACACCTGGAAAATATTGACGACAACTGATGGTAATGCACATAGCCAACTGTTGCAGTGTGGAAAGTGTAATGAATTTTGAAAAAATCTGAGTATTGATTCATTCAATGCAATCCTTTGAAATAGGAAATATGCAAAGTAATGTATGGATTTTGTTTACATTTAGCTTCATCATTATTTAATGCAATATGATCCCTTAATGTAAGGTAATTCCGGTCATGGATATTTAATAGACCAATGGTAGCACAGTTGTGGAATGCTTTACATTCCAACTGATTTATCTAAGCTAAACACAATACAGATAGTAGTTCCCCCAAGGATGTAATACATATCCTACTATTCAATGAAGAACTGGGAACGTAATGCTGGCTTGATGAGGTAGAGGTCTTTGTGGAATACAGTCTGAACTGTAACTTGCTGTGGTGAAGCTAAGTGCAGGATGAAGCCTGCAGCCTCTGACCAGACTGACAGCATGGACCTGCACATTACCTTTGCCCTCAACATGCCTGGAGGGTGAGCTGCTACAGTCATCAGCCACCTGGGACTTGTTGCTACCTGACTATCAGTACAGGGGCTAGTTTCCGCTCGTTTGTGTCAGATTTCTGGAAGTTCAGGCTTTCAAATTAAATTCGATGAATACTTCAATCTTTTCTTTTGGCTTTCTGGAACAGTTTTCATGTCATTCCAGTGAATACTTAAACCATTTCCTTAGTTCTGGAATAATCTTGAAACAGGTCCAAATCCAATCAACCAACCCTATTTCTTGAATATACATAATTTGCTAGATAGCTTTGGAAAAATACCACTGAAAGGGACATGGCCTAATGGTCGCTTATGGATTTGATGTGGTAGAAATATTGTTCCCATCCCTTCTGCTTCTTCTCATCTACACTATGGCCCCAGACAAAAAGCCTACTACTGCCAGACATCTAACTAAGGTTAACAAAGGTCGCAACACATAGTTTAATATTAATGGTGCTATTAACTGGATGGTGCTATTAACTGGATGTTTGATGGATGACTGTGAACAGTGATGAACTGAAAGTGTGAAATGTTTATTCAAGAGGGGAAACTGTCATCCACTAATGCATAACCAGCGCATTGGATTCCAAAGTTCACGTTGAACCAACAGTATTATGTTTCAGAAAGCATTTGACCATCTCATTGTAATTAGAGTTGTGTATGAGTGAAAGATTCCCTGCTGCTTATGTAACACAATAACTCACAGACTTGTAATTAGTGTAGACAAACTATTGATAATTTAATCTTTGGCATTGCCACAATTCAAACATGAAAAGCTCCTAAGCAGATTAACTGTTAGTTTATGGTGTAATATTAGTCACGTATTTTATGTACAAATATATAAATAAATCACAGGTTACATATTGGACAAGCATATATCCTCCAGTGTATATAGCTTAGCTATAAACATAACAAAGGTTATGGTGTTGCTGTGTTGAGCTAATGATGCACTCCACAGTTGAGATTTGGAGCTGATGCGATGAATAATTCAAAATATTCTAATGAATAGATAACACTAAGTTGTGACCTGTAGGTGACCGTGACCTTTCCACCACTGCATGTTCAGCTCCAGGCATATGACCTATAATGATGCAGCCTGATATAACATATACTCCACAATGTTGTATAACATTTATAACACATGCACCATTATGATGATGATGATCCGTTCTGTGGGCCAGACAGCCATTGTTTTCACTAGACACTGTTCTTTGACTCATATGATCTACGATTCCTTTCATCTTGAAATTGGGCGATAACCTCCATTATTGCTCCACCCAAACTGGTATTTTTACAGCCACCCACAACCAATGACATTCCCATTCTAATTGTGTCCCTTTTATTGTTATACAACTTCACACAGCACTTTTTTATTCCAAGAAAAAAGACCCACACATGAATATCAAGAAGCTCCATTTTGTGCATTAACTATTGAGATATGTACATATAATTTAATAGTATAAATAGTTCTGTATATTGTCAAATGTCGCAAGTGTTACATCCCCTGCAGATTGTATTCCAATAGGTACACAATGGAAATTTAATTCTTAATAACCAAACTTCTCAAACTTAATTTAATTATTCCTTTGCATGTTGCTAAAATAGGTTTGCCTCTTGGGGCCCTTGGGAGTAGCAACCTCTCCACCCTAGTAATAATGGCCATTGTGTTTCTCAGAGTCAAAATCCGGACTCGACCATCTGCTTTCTGCCCCTGTCACTCAACTTCTGTAATTCAACAAGTTCTGATGTGAATGGAGATTGACTTGTGCACTTGTATGGGAGTGCATGATGACAGACTGTCTGCACTGATATTGTTCTCTCTCCGTATTTCAGATCATGGCATTCTCTCATATTTCAGATCATGGCATTTCCTCCCTTCACATATTCTTTTTCTCTACATGAATGGCCTTTTAATATGCTGAATACTATTACCAAATGGTGTTGTATTTATTCATGTTCTGTTTCAATATATATGTCTAGAAATCATGCACACAATAAATAATAACATTGAAATGATATAATTTTTGCCATTGGCTGGTTACACCATCCACTTGCTTGTTGGTGCACTATTCTTCATAAAGTTGCCACAGGGATACAATGGTAGTACTGGCAAGACCGTTGACAGATCTCTGACCCACCTTGGTCCTGGAGCCAGGGCAAGGTGGTGGTTTATTTGGTTCTGTCAGACAGTAACTGGAGGATTATAATATCTGCTAGGGTCTAACAGCAGTGACTGTTGGAATTGCCCAGTGGCAGAATCGCTGTTTGATCTTCACCAGCTCTGTGGAATAATGACGGCACAAACATGATTAAGCTTCAGCCCCTGTCTTGCTGCAAATGTCAGGACCAACTTAATTTGGAATGCTACTCAAGGTGAAACATTTCTTATAAACTTGAGGCCTTTCCAATATTTATTAGATTACCATGAGATTAGCACGCATTGCTGCTGATGGCTGGCTGGGTTGGTAGTCCAGTTGTTGGATGAAAAGGAGTCTGTTTTATTGTATTCCCTGCTGTGATGGAGTCCATTATTCACTGGGACCAAATCTTAAGTGTGAAATCTCTGTCATTAATGTGACCCCTGTGCATGCCACCATCTTCATTTCAGTATGGTAATAGACATCGCCAATGTTGCTGGCTTTGGAAATGTGCTCAGATTAGGAACATTATTTTAGAAATCAATATACAATTTAGATAATCACATTTTTAAGAATGATGTGACTTTTTGAAGCATGAAACCAGTTTTCAAAATAACTCAATTTACTAATGGGCAGTGGAAACATCTAGAGGAATGGCATTGATGACAAATATATCACTTGCCATATATGCAAATTCATGTCATTGAAGAAATGATGAAAATCGACATGACAAACAAATGTATTTGTAGATGTTTTGTTGGTCTTGCACACATAGGTAAACCTTAGAAGAGTTCATCGGGCTTGTTGTGTATGAGTATGTCTGCTGTGTTGTGTTTGAAAAGACTTTACCTGTCTTGGAAGTATGGGCGTGGCTGCACTGTTGTACTATGAGAGGCTTGAGAGTTCACCTGCCCTGGAGGAAGAATGGTAGGCATTTGTTGGGTGCCATTTTTGACATGTGTTGTGCAAATGCTGCCTGTTTACATGGCACTATGGGCCCTGGACTCTCTCTCTCTCTCTCTCTCTCTCTGTCTCTCTCTCTCTCTCTCTCTCTCTCTCTCTCTCTCTTCTCTCTTCTCTCTTCTCTCTTCTCTATCTCTATCTCTATCTCTATCTCTATCTCTCTGTGTGTGTCTGTGCATGCGCGTGTGTGTGTGAATGTGCACCAAGCAATATGATACATCCTGTTATTGTATACCAAAAGCAACTTTTCACTTGAATATAATAGCAGAAAATTGTAATTTCTTTTACTATGTTGAAAACACATTCACATATATTAATGCTAATGGCATACATGTGTATTTTGGATTGTACTTATACAGTTGAAAGTGGTAATAATTATTAGTTTCCTTGTGTTTTCCAGGAGTGAAGATGAAACTCCCCCTTCCACGGAAACGACGACTTTTGAAAAGCCGGCTAGTGTATTTAATAATGATCAACAATATCGTGGCCGCCCAAGAGAAAGGATATTTGGGTCTGGAAAATTTGTCCATGGGAAGCACACTGATAGGTATATTTTTATCTCTTACATTTTCGTTGTCATTTATAAAAACAAACAATTGTTTTTTTTTGTCCTGTATGGTTGTTGTGACTGTTTGTTTTGTGTTTGGTCATTTGTCAACATTCATTATTTGTATTCACTGTTCCTGAATATGTGCTAATTGTGCCACTTAGCTCCTTTCCAAGGAGACAGAATGTTAGTTTTGTATTAAGTACAAGTACTGCCATTTGAAGTTTTCTTGCATGCTTACGTTACATTGCAATCTGGCGATCAAGTGCAGTAGGATTAATGCTGAGGATGGTATAAATATATGTAGCAATATGTGACCCTATCTTTGCTCTTCATCAAACCATCACATGGAATTGAGCAGACATGTTTGAACTCCAACACTTTGAATGAATGCCCTTTTTTTAAGACCCCGCAGGTCGTCTGATGTGACGAAAATAAGCTAGGAAAATATAAACTGAGCTATTCATGTGCGGATCAGATTACAAGTGATGGAATTAATGCCTATGGTGTATACTACACATGTACGGAATCCTGACTGCCCATTTAATATTCTTGCTGTGTGCAGTGAGGTCTGCATGGCATACAACTGTATCACTATCACGGCTATGAGTGATGGTATTGGTGGGTGTTTACTGCCTGAATTTCACCCAGGGCATGTCTGATCAAATGCCAATGTGTGTAAGTCATGAAATGAAAATGTCCCGCTCAAGGTCCCCTGTACTCTTTGTCATTGTGTTGACTCTCTCCTACCGTGTAAGTAAACTGCTTACATATTTATGTGTATGTATGTGTATGTATGTGTATTCATGTCCTTGTTACCTGCCCTTGTTTATGAAAAAATGATGGGTTCATTGCCACATATATACGGTACAGTGTGTCTAATCTATTGATTGTCCTGTACATACTGACATGGCGGATGTAAATTAAGGTTAAAGTATGGATTCAGTATTAGTATTACTATCCTGTGGAGCGACATTGCTGGTAGTGCACCGGTACCCACTCTACCTGCAGTTACTAGCAGATATTCTCGCACGATATAGTTCTTGATGTCATGTGACACCATTTTTATGTCATATTAGTGGGATTGTACACAGAGGAAAATGTATGGAAAGCCAAACATGTCAAAATCTAGCTTGAATTTGCTGAATCAGTTCTTAACCATGCGACTGCTGGTTTAATCATAGTATACTTCTCTATTGGCATGATTAGAATTGTGTATTTGTCTCCAGCAGGAAGGTGTTTAAGGGTTAAAAGATTTAAGAACAATCGCAAAATATATACAATGATTTAATAGTGCATTTTTGTGGTCTGCACACAAGAACTGCTCGGATATATTCTAAGAAGTGCACAGACATTTTTGGCAAAGCATTGATTTTATGTGATCATGTAGCTTCAGGCATTATGTGTTCACCCATAACTAATTCAGTCCTAGGGATCTACCATTGCAGCATTACTTTCAAATTTATTTATCTTGGTATGGAAATTAGGACTAGGTAAGACTATTGTGCCCTATCCCTCCAATAAGAAACACAGTACAGTGGGAAATCATCGCAATGAATGATATTACTTTGAATTTTGCACATAAGAATAAGACATTTAGAGAATAACCCACGAGATACGAGTGATTACAGAGTGAGTGAATTTTTGTTTTACGTCACAGCGCGAATCTTTCAACCATACGTGACGATAAGAGTGATTATGAAAATATGTCCCAAGTGAATTTAATGTTCACAGTTCAGAGCTTTAGCAAAGGGCGAACTAGCAGTCAAAAACATATACATTTCACCTAAGCACGAGAAACACACAAAAACGTAATCAACACTGTTGATTATGGAATTGTTATTACACAGTAGATAACCACCACGTATATTGTAATATATCTAACATTAAAAGCATATATTGACCATTCTCTGAATTTGTGAATTCAAAGGCAATGCATTTACTAATAAGGAATGTTCCTCAAATTTGAGAACATCCTATGAAGTTTCAGAACATTTATTCGGAGATTTTGGCATGCATGTCCTTCCATACAAAGAAAGAAGCCTCCCTTATTCTGCTCTACTTCAGGGATGAATACTGGCAATGTGTCAATGTTGTGTGTGCTTATTGTGCTACTGTTGTGGAACTGCATAGTGAGTGTTCCTTATTTCATGATTTCTCCTTGTGGATTGTGCTCTGCTGGATACAATTCCACATGTATGCATTCCTTCGTGGGTGTCGGTAACAGAAAAACATTCTAGTACAACCTGATACCTTGTTGTGTTATTCCAGCTTGGATTGGAGTTATTCTTCCATGTATGCAGGTATTACAAATGTGCACATCCAGTCCTGCAATAGTGCAATCTGGACGTGTTTGTGTTGCTATGACAACTGGCGGCACCTGTTACGTGGTGCTTCATGCGTGGTGCTTCATGCGTGGTTCTAGAAGCTACAATAACTTTACACAATCCTCTGGGGGTTGATGCTTTCCTGAAAAATGTAACATTCCATAATAAAACAGGTTTTTATGATGGCAGTCTTAACAATCGTGTTTTTGTTGCCATTATTAGCCCATTGTCATAGATCATTGAGTGTGCTATAGGGCATCTGATCATAAAGATAAGCTAAATATACCAGTAATGATTTTTAATGTAGCAATTGTGTATTTATAGGCTCACATTTATAGATGAGCTTAACTTGTGCCTTTCCTGTTCATGTCAACAAGTGTAAAGAACAATTCATCTCGAACAAATGAGGCATGGATAAGACCTGGTACCTGAATATTACCATTAATCGTAGCTCTAAAGGCTTTTTACACTGTGCTAGTCTCATGTATATTACATGTATTCCAAGAATGGTTGCCACTGCTGTGGTAATAGTATTTATGATTGAGTGTTAACTGCAGTATTGCTTATGATTTAATTAACTGCAGTATTGTTTATGATTTAATGTTAACTCCAGTATTGTCAATTATATATCAACATTTAATTGGTTTTGAAGGTTGAATTGATAGTAATGGAAAGTAGATTATGAATTGAAGTAACATCATGACAGGGATGTATCAAAAGCTATTTCTCCATTGACATGTAATTAACTTCCATTAACTAATGTGAGGAGTTGCTTTGATGGTGTACTGCTGTGCAACACAGCTGCTGTCTCAATTTATTTACCCTGATTATACCCATATCAAGGTAGCTTATTGTCAGCAGTGAGTGTAAATAGTATGTTGGAATATTATGGATATAACATTAGAAATGTTTGCCACCATTCACATTTTGATTTGATAGCCAACTCAGGTACAGACTTATCGCTAGACTATCCATAGTCTCAGAGGGTGAAAGTAAATAGATTAAGTATAAATAATATTGTGTAAACCTGTTATTAGATCACTTGTGGCCAGGTAGACATGCATGTGCTGAAGCTTGACTCGTAGCCATGTATAACGTATGCTATTACTTTAAGTTAACATTAACATTAACACGTTAACAGAGTATATGGGGAACATGGTTGAATAAATAATAGCAGACAATTTTGTTAAACTACACCATTTTCCCCACTCATGAAAACCAACGGCCATGATGCATGCACCATTTTATTTCACATATTAATGGTCTTGAGATGTCACCTTGACTAACTTCAAAGGTGATTGCATCAGGAAAGGACGGTGCACAAGCCAATCTCTACATGCACGAGGCAATCTCTGTGCACAACAACCCAATTGCTTTCAGTACTCCTCTGTAAATGGATCATACAGATGTTTTCATGACTATCATCCAGCAATTTATAGTGGAAACTAAATGCTTCTTAATGTCTGTAATCAAGATAGGTCCGTCCGATAGATGGTTGTGTGTGTTGTGGTATGGTATGATGGGGTTTGATTGCCAGACATTGTGTATTGATTTACCACTCGTCGGTACAAATGGACTCGAATCTGCCTCTGGTATCAATAACTGACCCCCACTTTTCAGATAATTTGACGTGTTGGTGTAAGCAATCGTCATCCAATTTCTTCCAAATGTTCCTCTTTATTTTATTATTTTTCTTATTAACTTTCTTTTCTCAATAGATTGATTGATTGCATTTCAGAACTGGTAACTACCCAGGCAGGCCAGGGCGGGCACAGATTGATGGGTATGGTGCGGAGAAGGAACCACCTTTTGATCGCACGCGAGCAGCATCACCGCCTCACTCTCAAACCAGCAGTCGACAGAGTGAGGGCGCCCCACGCATAAAGTCTGTGTCAATCTCAAGATCACCCAGTCAAAGTCGATCCAGGTCGCCGAGGTCAAGGTCAAGCAGCAGTGGAAGCTGGTCTTCGCATAGCAGCAGAACAAGGTCAAGGTCACGGAGGTGAGCCAGGCAATTCATTCACATCATGTCTATACAGGACGCCTCCAGATCCTACTTGCTTAGAGTTCCTGCCCACTAAGATACTAATAATTGAATATTTTTTTTCATTATCAAATGTATTTCTTATAGCTAAATTCCATTAACAATATTGTAAACTTGCAACTTTCAGCCCTGGAAGCAGTCATGGCAGTCGGTTGCATGGGTCAGTTATTGTTGGGTCCAAGCTGCCCTCTGTGGACAGCAAGGACTCGCAACTGGACAAACAGAAGAGCGATGACCAGTCCAGCAATGCAGATCGGAAACCCCTTGGTATTTGTGTGACCGGCCTGCCTCTTCGATCCAGTGGTAAGTGTCACCTTCCTCTAACTGTAATACATCCTGTTTACCGTGATTTACATCTGCAACAAGTCACGTCCAGCACTCACAGTTGCATTGCCAGACACGCTCCTAGATCTTCAGATCTTGCAGAGAATACTAACAGCATCTAGACCATACATTTCACCACCACAATTCTTTGTCTAGATACAAGTCTGCGAGATGGCCTGTTCCACGAGTACAAGAAGCATGGCAAGGTGACCTCTGTCCAAGTTAGCGGGGAGAGTGGTGACCGCTATGCTGTGGTCAGCTTTAGACGACCGGAGGATGCGTCCAAGGCTTTAGAGGCCTCCCAGGACAAGATGTTCTTCGGTACTCGAATCAAAGTTGCACAGCATGAAGGTGTAGGTGAGGACTGGTTTCATATACATGAGAAGACACAACATCCAAGTTGAAGGAGATAGTTGCTGGATGGTTGAATGGGTTCTTAGTCTTTGCCCTTTTAGATTAGTCGCAAGCACTGCTATGTAGATATTGTTGCGTATGGGTGGAATATTCCCATAGCATTAAACAATAAATGAATAAGAAATAAATGCTATATGGATATAGTAGATCTCCAGTTACGTGTAGCAGAGGGGAGTTTACCCTCAACAGGATTGCACTCTATTCAAGGTTGAACTCTATGTCAATCCAATTCAAAAGATTGTTTTCTGCTGCACATTTATTGAAATTTGTACATGTAAGGTAGGATGAGTATAAATGATCAGCTGTGTCATGGGTCTGGCAGCGTATTTGAACTGAATGTGTGTTACGTTGAAATGCTTTTGATGCCTATCCACAACGCCATTTTGAAAAATGTTTTCAGCAACTTCCTTTACTGAGGTAGACGATCAGGATCTGCGGCCGTCCGAGTCTGAACTCGATGAATACCACCCCAAGGCCACACGGACGCTGTTTGTAGGGAACCTCGAGAAGGATACGACTGTCAGCGATCTGGTGGACATCTTTCAGGACTACGGTGAAATCATTGTAAGCAATAGACGGAAGTTCACGAAAGTTACCTTTCTCATGCGATCATGATAGGATCTGCTGTCTGTACCGTAGTATCATCGTGAATGGGTGAAAGAGTCCAACAACGATGTTAAACTCCATAATCACTCACTGTACCATGGCAATGCAGTTATCCTTGGTCTGTCAGATATACTGCAACATTCAGCGCTACAGATGTGGGTAACCTCCTGCCCCAAACTGACAACTGTGATTTCCATGATATAGATGAAAGAATCTTGAAAGCGGCTCTCAACACCAATTAAATAAGAATAGGAAAAAAAGGGGAAACACCATTCTTGTGCACTAGGAAGAGGGCACGATAGTCACATACACTGAAACAGTGGCAGGGCACACAACCCTCTTATGAACACTGAAAGGGATTTGATCTTTCTTTGTACGATTAAGGTCATTGCATATGAGTGAAAGATTCACCATTACGAAGTAAAACAATAACTCACATGTACAGTTGATAGCAATACAATATGTCTGTAACTGGAATGGGGAATCCCCATTTAACTTGGGCACTTGGAACTTATCTGTAGGTGTTGTTTATGTAAGTGGATATGACGTGGTTCTGTGCATGAAGTAGGTCATAAGTTTGATGGCCAGTCAAGCTGACCCAAGTTGATTCATATATGAATTAAATACTGTGAGGTCATGAGTCAACAATAACATGTCAACATTTCTAAAATTAATATATATTTTTTTAATATTAATTAACCCATCCCTCAATATTATTCTGAGCGTTTGATATTCTCCTGTTCATGAATGTCTAGCAACAGAGATCTAAGTGTATTTTGATCAAACTTGACAGGAACCTTCATTAGGACATGTAATTGAATGTTGTTGGCTATCATTTGGAGTTGACACCTATACAAAACTGGACGTACATCCATTGTCATCCATTATGCATTGACTCTGATTCTATTGAAGTATTTATTTTTGTAATGAAATATGGAATGGAGAAAACAGGATGTACAGTGAACCCTCGACATAACACCCTTCACTACATAGCGGAATCGCTTAAACCACTGGGTCAACCGTGGACCCTATTTTTTAGTCTAAAATATTGGGCTGGCTGCTGCGTGGTAAAAAAATTAAATGGACTAGCTGAAATTATTATTTTTCCGGAATTCGCTTCATAAGTACAACCACAAGAGATTTATTTTTCATAGTACAAACAATCATTGTGAAAATACCATGCAATAAAGATGTATTACATACCTATCAATCTAAAGAATGTCATTGAGATACAGCGATCAGCATCTATCAGCAGTAGAAGATGAAGGACTAGTTCCCTGCCAGGTACACTAAGAATTCCAAAATGTTGCTTCTGACCCCGAAAAAACCCTGTGTTGAAACGTACTCAACTGTAAACTCGTGGACCCATAAACTAGTGGTATACTGAGGGTTCACTGTATCACATTCAGTTGGAATTTCTAGGTTATCACTCTTACATTTTCTGTGCAGTGTTTCACTGCTGTTGATACATATTACTGCATGACATCTTTCTTGCCCTTTAGGATGTCGACATCAAGCGACAGGGTGCAGCGTCCGCATATGCATTTGTGCAATATGCTGACATCGTCAGTGTGGTGAAGTCCTTGCGGCAGATGGAAGGTGAACACATTGGAGCCAACAAAGTCAAGGTACAAGACATAATCATCTTGTCAGCCTAAGTTGACAAGCCATGATATAAGTGAAAGAATCTTGAAAGCAGATCTAAACCAAAATTTTAAAAATAATAATAATAATAATAATTTATATAATAATAATTTACAAATTCAGATTTGACAGTAAATTATGCTAACCTTAGTATTATGTAAAAGATTGGGTTTGAAATTAGGCTATATTGGATGACATTTTCAGATTTTCCTATAATTAAACAATTTATTCTTGAACATAGCCTTCTCACCTTTAGTGTTTCTCACACTTTACAGCTAGGCTTTGGGAAGAGCATGCCGACCAACTGTATATGGCTTGACAATGTTGGAGACAACGTTGGGGACAAATATCTGTGCAGAGTGTTCAGTCGCTATGGGGAAGTCAGTCACGATGTCATCGATCGCAACAAAGGCAGGGTGCTCATCTATTTCAACAATTTGGACGATGCTCAGTATGCTGTCAATGAGATGAGAAATCGAAGCTTGGGCGGAAAGAAAATTCAGGTAGGTGTCGCAAATTACCAAAACTTGATTGAGAGTCTGTATAAAAGTGAAACACACTTGTCGAGATCAGTCCTTCTTAGGGGGCGGGTTGTAGCGCAGTGGTAGAATGTTGGACTTTAGAGCCAAAAGATTCCAGGTTCAAATCCCGCCCTGGGGGCCCGGCATCAATGTTGGGGAAAGTTACCTTTCTGACGCGATATTGATAGGATGCGATGTCTGTAGAGTGGCAATGCCGTTGTCATCCTTGGTCTTGTCAGTACCACCTGGTGCTCCTTAATGTCTAATTATAACAGTCGTAGTTTGTCTGAAATGTCTAGGTAGTTTCCTGACAACAACACCTAAGGAGTGTAATGCTCAATTTGAATTTAAACATATATATACAGGAGCATATTTCATGTTGGATTTTCTGATGAATTGTACATGTTCTGCATAATTGCCCTATAATATAGAACTAAAGAATAATAAATACCATATCGTCAATCAATATACATTTCTGGCTTCTGTATCTGTATCACACCAACCTACTGTTTATTCTGTTCACGTCCAATCGACATTTGATATTTATCAAACCAGTTTAACATAAAAAAATAAATGTTTTAAATATTTATTTTTGCTTGTATAGTAGATGTCTTATAGACTCAAGATACAGCATATTCTGTATCTATAGACACACGTGTGTGATAATATTATTTTGGTAAGACACATAATGTATATCACATTTAACTCTCTCCATGCTGGAGGCAACCATAGATGCCATAAAGAGCTGTGCCTGTTACTAATCCAACAGGGAATGGGTCAAGGCTGTCAATTGGCCAAGGTTATTGGTGGGAACAACTTATTCCATTTGTAAGAATATGACTCGGCGATATCAAAACTATCAGTGATGTATAGAAATGTTGCCCTTTTCCAAGTTGCTCTGTCAATCCTGCTGACATTACGTACTAAAATCTTCAAATCTGCATGTATATTTATACTGTTTCATTCATTAATAATATTAAATGTTATCTATGATGGCTTCTCTCTTGTGTGTCGATATGTTTTGCTGAACTTGTGAGGATAAGAAAAAGCTACTACACTCCTTTCTTTAAACGTACCAATATCTAAGGTTGAATGATTGGGTAGTGGCATAACCTAATATGATGTATTTGTAAGAACATTACACCATCAATGGTCTAAATCAGTTGATTTTCATGATTAAAAGTGATGAAGATGTTGTGTCTGTTACTTCCAGATTGACTTTGCCAGTCGCGAGTGTCAGAACAAGTTCTTTGACAAGATGGAGAAGACAGGCCAGCTCCGACCAGGAGAATGGCCGGATGAGAGGGCTGGTGGCAGGTTCCGGAGGAGCGGCGAATTTGTTGAAGCTTTCACCGAGGAGAGGTCTGTATATGTGTATACATTAACATCAGATTTACACCTTTCCACTGTTGCTATTTCAACACATGTATTTAGAACATGTTTGTGCCTTTGTTGTGAACGGATTAACGCAATAGGACGTCAAGGTCAAGGTCATTGAGACTAATAATAGACTTTTAGTAAGATTCTAATGTTGGCTAGTAGTGAAAATGAACTATAATTTATTTTATATTAAATTGTGTTTGGTAGTCATATAGGTGAAGTATACATAGACACTTTTGGTTTGTATGTCATACATGAAACAATTATACTTGGATGGTTAAAGCGATACCCAATTTTGTTATGCAATACATCATAAAACCTGTTAGAACGATAGATCACAAAGATTGCTTTCTCCATGCCACACCATGTATCCTGATACCAGTATGTATTGGTAGGGTATTAAACTTCACAATTCTGGTCAGATCATACCACTATATATTTATCTGGCATTTATTTGTAACCACAACCATCTCTCTCTCTCTATCTCTCTCAGCACAACAACAACAAGGACTTTCAACTCGACACCTCAGTTCAACAAGAAAGGTTTCTTCCGTGCCAGTAGTAGAAGTGGCAGAGCAACGTCCACAACATTCAGAGAACGAGGACGAAGTACTACAGAAGGATTCACAGAAGAATTTCCTACTCGCAGACAAAGGTAAATTTCGATTTGCATCATAGGAATTCATGAGATCAGCCTGATGTTAATCTATAGATTATCATGCCTTGTTTAATCATCAACCATTTATTATATCATTATGCTCACTTCTATTGATGCATTGTTTATTGGTCTCTTTGTTTTGCAGGTCCAGTGATGGGTTTTCTCAAGCAAGTGGCGACTTCTACAAACCTGAGGATTCATACGAGCAGGAGCTGAGAGAGTACGGACATAGTCAGCGGCAGAGGGAACGCGGCCACAGCAGTCCTCACCGTACGGAGGAGCGTTACGAGGAGCGTCCGTCCCGACGGACGTCTCGCGATGTGTCTCTGGAGTCGTATGACGACCGGAGCAAGGACAGACTGGACCTGTACCGGCGGAGCGAGAGTCCTGGCAGTGACCGCAACTCTTACCGGTCGGAGAGTCGGTACCGGCCGCGCACAGACGACAAAGTGTACACCAGGGACAGGTTCGATCTGGACAAGCACAGAGACTATGACCTGCACAGTGAGCCCAGTCGGAGCCAGTCCCCGGCATCATTCCACAGCCCAACCAGAAGTCCCACACGGCGGAAAGACGATGAGTTCTCTAATCGCTCGCACACTCCTCCAACTCCCACTGAAGAGGAGCCTCCCATGTACGGATACTATCCCAATGAATATTCACGGAAATCCCGCAGTGAACGGAGCAATTCAGTCCATCGCCATGTGTCTATTGACGATACTGTGTTAAAACCTCAGCCGTTTAGTGTTGTGTCTGTGACTACGGGGAAACCCCAATCAGAAATTGTGAGACTGCCCGAAAAGATATCTTCCCGGAAACGCTGTTACGAGGAAGCAATTCTTAATAAAGACCTTGCTAAAATTTCCAAGAAGTTGGAAAGGAGTGAAGTTCATGGTGTGACGTTAAAATCCCCTGCATCAAAAATCAGTGTGACAAAAGCATTCTTATCGGATAAATTAAGACAGAATAAATCCGATAAATCACGTTTAATACCCAAAGCATTCATTGAAGGACCTATATCTGGGAGCCCAGGCTCCACGAACAGCCATGCAGAATCTGAAAACGGTTCACTGGGTGAATCAGACCTGCTGGAACTCAACAGTAAGAAGGTCCTCATACTGCAGAAGATCCAGCAGTTGGAGGAGACCTCTGATCCCGTGGACCCTAACTTGAGTGAGGACGTACGCAATGTGGTAAAGAAACTGGAGCTGTCTGAAGAAATCAAGAAAATCGACAGCACCAAGAGCTACCGTAAGCAGATGGAGAGGTTACGTATTCTCGAGAGCAAAGTAACTGCTGATGACCTGGCACGAAGGAAAAAATCACCTTCTGCCATTATTCCTGTGATAACCAGCAAGCTCGATGACAGTGAAGGAGAGGATCCGCACATAGAGTCCCCAACAGATATTCCTTCCAATTTCCGGCAGCAGGCAAAGCGGCGGAAATACGAGGTCAAAGACAGTGATTTGAGCTTAAAAGTGCGCACATATCGAAGGAACGATAAATCATTCAGCAGTGACGACGAATTTGCTGATAAAAGTGTGAAAACTAAGGACATGACTATGGATACGTATAGTAAAAATGTGAAAGTGCACGACGGACATTTGAAATTGGATGTTGGCTATTCAGGGTATTTCCCGTTGTCAAAATCTCCCCGACATGACATCCATGCTCCAATGGAGCTAGCTGAGCGACATGACAAGAAGTCTATCAATCTGCCCATAATCATAAAAGAGGAATCGGATACAACCTTGGAAGATCCACGGATAAAGAGACATCAGCATGTGTTTGATGAACGGATTACGTCGTCTGTATTTGGCAAGGCAACCTCTCCTCATGTGGTGCCCGCCGATAGCTCTACAACTTCTCCCAAAGAAGACAACTTGACTTTTGTGATACACAATAGCCAGGAGTACCTGAAAAGTGAGGACCTAACTGTGACTTATAATGATGATGTGGTTGAACACAGTCCTAAGGATATGAACATTACGACCAAGTCATGGACTAGACCATTACCTTACGATATGGATACCTCACCTGTGGAATTTACTCCTGAAAAGGGTGTGTCTGACAAAGAAGATGTTGTTGACTCTACCTCTGTCATGCTGGCTGCCAGGGGGGAAATTAGTCCCTCTTCAGCTGTCCTGGATGCTGCTAAGGTAGTGGAGGAATATTTATCGGATAGTAGTTTTGAAGAACCCAAGACGCCTGGTGAGCTGAGTTTAGAGGAGAGGATACGTATTCTGGATGAGAAGATGAGTAACCCTGTTCTGAACAAACCACTCGAGTCTCACCTTCTCAGTCCCAGTATTCCCAGTCCCACGTTACCTGCCCCTTTGTCATATTCAAAATTCAGGATACGGAAGAAACAAGATGCATCACAGAGTCCTGGTTCAGATGACAAGAAATCTGAGCCGTCGGACATCGTGAAACAGCTGTTGTCCAGGAGGAGTAAAAGTATTCTTGATCAGGACTCTAAGCGTCTTGAACAGATTAATGAAAAATATGAGCCCAAAGATGTGACAGTGACATTAGCTAACTCTCCACCTAAGACATTTCCCCAGATACAAACAAAAGCTGCTATGAAGCAGATGCCTGTAGCATCCATGACTGGTCTGCAAGGGTTAATGGGTTATTTCAGTCTGGATGGTGGGTCAAGTAGCCCATTCCAACAGCCATCCCCTCCCATATCCCACCCAGTCCAATCACAGATGCCAGCACCTACTCCAGTTCAGCAGTGCCCAACTACTGCAACTTCACCGCATCCTGTTGCAGCACCAGCACTACAGTGTACAGAACCTACAACATCTAGTCATCCTACACCACTATTCACAACACCACTATCACCAATGCAGCCACCACAACAGCAAACAACATCTACCTCGACACTTCAACATCACAACCCTTCATCTGCTGTCAGCACCCCTCAGATATTGCCACCTGTTGACCAGCAGACAAAGGCTCCCTCTGCTTCTGCTGCTCCTCCTCCTAGTGTGTTTGGAACTTCACTTCAATCAAGTTTGTCCTTCGGGTTCCAGATGTCAAGTGAGATACCTCCTGAGACTCAATCAAGACCAGGTGAACATCACCAGAAGGCACCAGTGCCTAGTCCTGTAGAGGAAAGTGCTCCTGTGTTAGAAGCCCATCCTGAGGTAAATCAGCCGACAGTTGTAGCGAGTGCCTCCAGTGAAAGTGTACCAAGCTCAACTGCCAGTGTGTCTGTTTCTGCAAACCCAATACCCACATCAGCTGCCCTGAAAGAAATGCATAATTTCAGTTCTCCAATCCAGAAAAGAAGACCATCGGGTTCATTCTCACCATCTGTTTCCAACAGTCAGGAAGAGCCAATGGAGACTCAGTCTTCTTTACCAGTAGCACAATCACCCAAAGTTGAGTTGACATCTTCAAACAGTAGTCAGTCCACAAGTCCTGTAGTTGTGCCACAAGAAGTTACACTGGAGCCTCCTGCGTTGATCCCTGCTAAACTCCTAGTTGAACATTCTCTCCCTCCACCAGCACCTAAGAAAGAACCATCACAGCACAAAGATGATAAAGAAAAGGAAGCTAAGCATGCATCAATACCTCCAGTCCTAATTAGATCCAAGTCTAATGATGAACGGGCCTCCAAGTCATCTAAGCTGGTATCACAGAGTAAATCTCTTGATCTAATGGACAAAAAACCTGAATCTTCAGGTGACAAGAAGAAGGAATCCTCACACAAGAGCCACGACAGCCATTCACAACATTCTTCAAGTCATAAGGAGAAGTCTGACAGCAAAAAGGAAAGCGACGATAAACATCACCACAAATCATCGTCGTCTTCATCATCTTCAGACAAGAAAGTAACAAAGTCTCACAGTCAAGACAAAGAACATAAAGAAGACAAGAAGCATGATGGATCTCATAAGGACAAAATACGACATGACTCTGGAACCAAAGGCAGGAGTCACAAAGAAGGTGATTCTTCAAGTAAAGTTAAACCAAAACACAATGAGAGCAAAAAGGACAACAAAGATCACTCTATGGAGAGAACAAAAACTAAGGAGAAAAGTCATGATGACAAGAAGCATGAAAAGGACAAGAAGAGTGAAGACAAGAAATCAGAGGACAGGAAAAATGAAGACAAGAAAGATGACAAGAAACATGATGACAAAAAGGATGATAAGAAATCAGATGACAGAAAAGATGATAAGAAACCAGATGACAAGAAAGACAAGAAGGAAAAGACAAAAAGCAAAGATACCAAACCAGATAAGAACAAATCCTCATCTCAAAGTGAAAGTAAAACTGATAAAACATCAAGCAAATCTCAAGAGAAGTCGAGCAGTGATCACAAAAAATCATCATCGTCATCATCATCTTCCAAGGACAAAGCATCAAAAGAAACAAAAGATCAGAAGAAGAAGTCGAAAGATTCTGAGAAGTCTGACAAATCTGAGAAGTCTGACAAATCTGAGAAGTCTGACAAATCTGAGAAGTCTGACAAATCTGAAAAGTCTGAGAAGTCTGACAAATCTGACAAATCTGACAAATCTGACAAGACCTCTAAAAGTACTCCTAAATCTGAGAAGAAATTTGATGGACATAAAGATAAATCGGAATCCAAGAGCAGCAAAGAGAAAGACAAGAAAGAGGAACAGAAGAAAGAAAGGGAGAAGGAAAGAAAGGAAAAGAAAGCTGCTGCCATTGCAGAAAGGAAGATGCTGCAAGAGTTTATGTTTGACGACTTTGAACCATATGTCTCCATGTATGACAAGGTAAAGAGACGGTCCTTTGAGAAAAGTAAGGAAAACGAAATTGAAGATGTCCGAAAACACTTTGATAGATTTCATAAATCCAGAAAGCTGAAGAATAAATCGAGGGGTGATGATAGTGACAGCAGTCTATACTCTGAAGACGGAAGTGCCATGTCTGGAACCCAAAGCTCTCAGCAAGATGACCCTGAACCTATTATAGAGAAAGTCAGAAAGAAGAAAACCCACATTATTGAAAGTTCCTCATCTGAAGGATATGAACCATCAGTAAAGCAGAAACGGAAAAAGAAGTCAAAACTATCTGTACAGAAAAAGGCTCGCAAAATTCTACAATCCTCCTCAGAATCTGAAGATGGAATGGACATTTCCTTTGAAGAATCTCATAAGACAGAGAAAAAGCAAACACCTAAGAAGAGAAAGTCTAAAGATGACTGGAGTGACGATGATAATGAATTTGAAGAAGTAAAGGTAGAGAAACGCTTGGAAGACAGGTCGTTTGTGGATGCTTTCCATTCTGAAGTTAGTATCACTGAACCAGAGACAATGGATGAAGGTGAGAAGAAGTCTTCTGCTCAGACCAAAACGGAAAAGCAAAAGAAGCCTAAGAAAAAGAAGCTAAAAGAGAAGGACCCGAGTTCTAGTACAAAAGTCAAGAAGAAGGAGGTGGAGAAAGCCCCAATCGTGGAAGAGGAGGAGGAAGAAGAAGAAGAGGTCTTCCAACTTGAAGAGTTTATCCGGAAGGGAGCAGCTGAACTGAGACAGTGGGAGCCAAATTTCAAGAAAGCTGAAGAGGTCAAGGAAAAGCAAGCTGAACAAGCTAAAGAGAGGAAATTGGCTGAACTCAAAGAAAGCAAGGATGAACTCAAAAGCAAATATGAGACCACCAAGGAGAAGTCTGGGGAAAGGGACAAGAAGTCTGAGGACAAGGAGAAAAAGTCTGAAGAAAAGGAGAAAAAGAAAAGAGCTGAAAAGCAGAAATCTAAAGAAGGGAAGACTTCAAAGATTGATGACAAAACAGATGTACATACATCAGATGTCAGGGATGAAAAGAAAAACAAAGCCAAGGCAGAAGACAAACCAGCTAAACACAAGAAAACTGAAAGTAAACTTGAATCCAAGTCTGATGATAACAAGGTCAAGAATGAAAAAATTGATGCCAAGCATGAACATTTCAACTCTAAAAGTAAGACTGATGTGAAGATGGATGAGAAGCCTGTGAAAAACAAGGCTGATGATAAACATAAACACAAAACTGATGTGGAAGAAGTTCATCTACATGGATCCAAATCTGAACATAGGATTGATGAAGTATCTGAAGATTCTAAGTCGAAGGTCACTGTATCTGATGCAAAGGATAAGAAACCCAAGATCAAATCCAAGAAGAATAAAGAATCATCAATGGATATAGAGACCGACGTCAAGAAGATATCTCCCACTGTGCATTCATCAATTGTACGAGACCCAGAAAAGAATATTTTCTCAGAAATGGATAAACTATCTGATTTTGGCAGCAGTCAGCCTAAGGAAGAACAGCAGCTATCGGGCACTCATGCAGACAAACATTCCAGTCATGATGATGACTCTGATAAAGACTTGGCACCTCCTAAGGCAAGGAAAGCAAAGAAGAAGAAGAAAAAGAAAGATGGGAAGGGAAAGGAAGGAAAAATGGACATTGAAGAACAAACGATTTTGAGCAATTCTGAAAAACGTGAATCCTTGTTCTCTAGCTTTGCACAGAAGTCTTCAAAACTTGATGTTCCAAACATATCTGAGTTGGCGAAAGAAGCATACAATTTTGACTTGTCACAGGATTTCATAGAAGATACATTTGAATGTAGGTCATTTGGTAACTCGAAGAGGGATGGTCTTTTTGGAAAGAACAAGCTGAAGAGCCCCACCAACGATGGCAATAAATCCAAAGATATACTCAAAGACTTCAATAAAGACCTGACTAAAGATCTTGGGAAAGATTCCAGTGTTAAAGAAGATTCATCTACCCCATTCGTACATGAACCTGTCCACAGTTCTGTATTTGAGCGACCACAGATAACCCCTAAGGCTGAGAGTGGAACTGATAGGCATATTTCAACTTGTGATAGGAATACTCTATCTGTACAACAAACCAGCGCGCAGCTTGAGAACCAAGAGTCTGCTGGATCTGAAATTAAGAACAATCTTCCAGAAAATAAAGCTGAATCAAAGAAGAGTAAGAAAGGCAGCAAGAAAGAGAAGGTGCCAAAAGCAGACAAACCTAAAAGGACTAAGAAGAAAGATAAAGACAAGCATGCACCTGAGTCCATGGCTGATGCAAAGGTTGGGGAACATACAGAGAAAAAGATTGAAGCTCTAGAATCACTTCCACCAAATATACAAGAACCCAAGGTACCTGAATCCTCACCAGATGTCTTGAAAACCATTGCGCCACACACCTCCTTGTCAAAAGAACAGGAAAAGTCCATCTCCACAAAGACTATCTCCACAACTGATGAAACAAAGAAATCTCCACTTTCCAGTCATTCTCCTAAGAAAGAGCACACACTAGAGCCAACAGAATTTATGTTCAGTGACAGTAACGATGGACCAGAACCATTCATTAAGAAAGAACTTGACATGGACTGGACCAAAAGATTTAAATCAACTTTTGAAGAGACCAAATCTGCGGATGATTCTCCATGCTCTCTTGAAGAAATGGATCCGAAGAAGCTGGTGATAAATTTCCCTGAGGAAAAGGATGATGCTGAAACACAAGAAGACTTAACAATTCATCTGGGTATTCCTAACACTGCATCCCTGCCCAAGATACCAAGTTCAATGGCAGAGCAAGCACCTTCAACAGAAACAACAACAACCCTTCCCTCACTTCACAGCACAGATCCTATGCCATCAATGAACATGATTGCACCAGATCACACAGAGACTGAAGACACTTACGCGCCATACACTGACATCACTATTGATGCTGCTCAAGCTGCCTCCGATGAAGCTGCACTTGCTGTTGCATCAATCTTGTTTGATGAGCCTGCAGACACATACAAGACAAGTGAACCTGACATTTCTTTGCCACCTGCTGAAAGTAACCTAGAAGAAAGTGTTCTGGATGATAAGGATAGACTTTCTGATGCCAAGGAAGCAGAAGCAGCCATTGCTCATATTCAGAAAGAAGCTCTAATTGATACTAATGTTGGAAAGCTAGAAGTTGTGCCTCCAATGCAGGAGAAACCAGAATTGCAATATCCAGTCATAACTCAAGTGCACATGGAAAAGGAAAATCAACATCATATCCTTGATGACAAGACGACAGAAAGTCACACAGAGAGTCTACCAGAACATACAACTGGAATCCTTATGCCAAACAAACCAATTCCAGGACCCAATATAATAAGTCCTCCAGATATAGACAACAACCTCTTTGATGAGGACAGGCTGATCATTGCTGAACCTAAAGCTGTGGAACCTACAAGGAAGACTGCTGCCAGCAGGAGAGGAGGACAAAGAAGGGGAAGACGATCTGCCAGAAATATTGGTTCAAGGGACGAAGCTGAACCTGCTCCTGGACTTGCAAGCGCAGAAGAAATGTCATCAACCGAGCCTATCAATAAGTCTGGAATAAGTTCTGATAGTGATAAATGGGACTTTGAACATTCTGAAACTGAAGAGCATGTTCAGCCAGGCATACCTGTACAAGATCAGACCAGGGTACTGAGGTCACCTAGAGGGGATAGGTCTCGTGGCCGAGTAACTACAGCACGTGGTCGGCGACCCAGAGCATGTACAATGAATAAGGACAATGCTGAGTCTTCAGAGTCTGATCAAGTTAAGGGATGGAATGATGAGCGATCAAGGAAATCGTCAACATCAGATGAGAGTTTTTCTGGAAAAGTGTATCCATTCAGTGCTCGTCTCGACATGAGTGAGAACTTAAATGTAAAATCAGATGGACAAGAAGACGCCGAGTCTACAAATTATGGCTTTAATGAACCCGAAGAAGGCAACTTGGTCATAGCATCTGAAGAAGATGACAAGACATTGCAAGATGTACACCCATCCACCCCACAAAGGTCAACTCGCAAGAGGAGAAATCCCAACTACAAAGCAATGGTTTCTGGAAGCTCTCCCAGACCAACACGTTCCTCCACCAGTCCTCGTGCTCAGAGAGAAGTGCAGTTGCCCAAGAACAACACATCGCCGAGAGGACGTGGCTCTCCCAAAGCCACTGAAATCTGTTCACCTGTGGTCAAGCTAGAGAAATTGGAAATGGAACGGAACAAGAAGGAAGCTGCCAGAAAGTCTGATGAATGGAAACCATCAAAGTTTTTTGCTGGCATGCCCGAAGAAAAGCCACCAGTTTCTAAAGAAAATATCTATGAATTTGAAACTGAGCAAGACCAGGAGGAGAAATCTGGACCACCTCAAAGGTTACGGAGTCGTAAGAAGAAGCCTGAAGACGTGATCAAGTCAGAACCAGAGGCTGTTGTAACAACACCTCAGACCAGGTCTGTTGCTCCGTCGCCTCTACCAACAGCTGTGCCAACGGCTACTTCAGTTCCGACTCCTACAATGGTGCAAAGAGACTTGGGTCTTACTCAAGCTGAGACCCAGGAGCAGACAATCAAGCACATCATGCAGACAGTGGCAGCTGAACATGCTGCAGAACAATCTGCTGCTGCTGCAGCTTCTGTCCAGACCTACATATCCGAGGATTCCTCTTCCTCCATGAGCAACGTGGATAAGATCATAGATGCTGTGTCAAGGGGAATATTTGGATCCAATGATGACATAAGACCGGAGGAAGTGGAGCCAGAGAAAGTGGAGATCTTGACCCCTGTGATTCCTGTTCAAGTTGTAGCTGTAGCTCCTACTCCAGTTGTCCAGGCACCTGTCCAGCCTCCACCTCAACCTTCAGTGGTCACTTCTGTGTCAACAGGTTAGTACATGGTGGTCTAAATAGTGTTCACAGTTTCCAATCTCACAATGTTATGGTTAACTGCTTGCAGGCGTATATTCCTTTAACAAAAAAACTAAACATATTACACAATATATTGTGTTCAAAATTTGACTGAAAAATTGAATCAAATTATGCATACTAAATATAAATATTTTGTATTCAAATCTAATATATCTTTTTCTTTCAGAAGAGAAGAATGTGAACTCCAGAATATATGACCTTCTGACACAAAGCAAACAAGAGGCAAAGAAACAGGAATTGTCAGCAAAAACAGATGTGCTCCATCCCATGCGCCACCCAGAAACCAACAGTTTGCTGTCGACATTTGTCAGCATGCCAAGTCCTGCCCTTGTTTCTCTGGCAGCTCAAGGTAGGAATGATCCTGGAGTGTTATCTGCAGTATCCAAGCATCATCCTGGGCAAGATCATCTCAGCCTGTTGAAACTTCAGAACGCCGCGGCTATAAAAAATGAAGAAACACTGCTCAATGCTTTGTCCTCACCAGCAGGCATAGCTCAGTTCACAGAAGGCGTGCAGGCACTTCAACAGCAGAGACATGGACAAGAAACGATAGCAGGTGTACCTCAGGTGCCATCTGGGAATGGTGTGCCCACGAGTACCATCATTCAGAATCCATCAGCATTGATCAACAAGCCAATAACAGCTCCTGCGTCTATTCCAGCTCCACCAAAGCCGAGGAACATGCCACAGCCTATCAGGACACCACCTCCACCACAGACGTCCACCTCAGGCATGCAACCACCCAGATCACAGAGTGTCCAACTGCCAGTTTCTCACAACTCAGATGGCATGAATCTACCGAGGCCACCCAATGCCTACAGTCATGTGCCCTTCCAAGGAATGCCGCCCAGAGAATCTATGCCCCAGTCTGTCGATCCTAAGCAGGAATCTGGAAAGCCGGGTATGGAAGTCAAAGGCAAACCCTATCCAGCACAGTTCATGATGCCAGGAATGCAACATGGTCAGATCGGTGCC
Source organism: Lepetodrilus schrolli (assembly GCA_032361225.1). Classification (NCBI taxonomy): domain Eukaryota; kingdom Metazoa; phylum Mollusca; class Gastropoda; order Lepetellida; family Lepetodrilidae; genus Lepetodrilus; species Lepetodrilus schrolli. The sequence goes on along the minus strand of JAUTBT010054372.1, from coordinate 20,992 downwards.
AGAATGCCTCCGGTACACGGATTCCCATTCATGCACAATGAACATTTAGCTGCAAGAGATCCGAAGTTGATAGCAGTTGGACAAAGAGAGACTCAGCCACGTGTAAAGGAACCAGCTAGAAAGGCTATAGACACACCTCATTCTGGGGGCCAGGGACACCTGCCACCTCCTCACTTTGCTGGCGATGTGGCCATGAAGAAGCAGCAGCAGCGTGAGCAGAACCAGCAGCGTGAGCAGAACCAGCAGCGTGAGCAGAACCAGCAACCAGGTACTGCAGAGCAGATGCGGCAGATGGCAGAACTGAAACGTCAGCAGCCGCCGGCGATGTCCGAGCAGATGAGACAGCGGGCAGAGGCCGAACACCTTCGTCAGCAGTTGGCTGCCGGGGAACAGCTTAGAGCCAGTGCTGCCGAACAGAAGAGGCAGATGGAGGACCAGATGAGACGTGAAGACCAGATGAGACACGAAGACCAGATGAGACACCGAGCGGAACTCATGCATCACCTGCGTCCTGAGGAACATATGCAGGTACCGGAGGCAGCACACCAGCAGAGTCGGGCATCGGAGAGACCCAGAGAGGAATCCGTGCACCAGATGGTTCGACCCAACGAGGACCCCCAGAACCTGGTCCGCAGAGAGCTCCACCGATCGGAGGCGCAGCGATTTGCTGATATGCACCGACAGTCCCATGGAGGAATGGAGAGACAGTCCGACATCCAGAGGATTGTGAACCAGCAGATCGAGGCACAGGTCCGACAGCAACATCAGCCTCCGTCCAGGATGCATGGACCATCCCCAGACCACGCCATCTGTGTGAAGACTCCTCCAGCTACCTCTGCAGCCAGCACACTGTACTCGGGAGGAATGGTTGGCCATCCATCGTCTCTCTCACCACAGACTGCAAGCCCGGTAGGCCAGGTAAGGGATTGTCCCTGCCATTTGATTACATTCATCCTGTATTTCGATTTAACCGCTTCCTAGCCAAATGATAATTATTACTGCACAGCGTGATATTCGATTAATGATATGGTATTGAATATAGGCTAGGTCTTGTGTTTTATCCTCATCACGTATGTGTGAAAGATTCCCGCTGTGACTAATAATTCATTTCAATTCAATTATGTTTTATCCAACAAAAATTGACATGTTGATGCTATTTTGGCGTCTGATATTGTTGACTATCTGCTTAGTTTCCCTGGGTCTTGCTAACTAAATAAATATTCAATTGAAAGAATATTGATATATTTCGGTCTAAGGAACTAAGGAACTGTTGCTTATTGTGCTTATAATCAACTATATGTTCTTCAGGTTATTGAACGTTTGCCCAATCCACTGAGGCAGGAGCACTTGCAAAGCCAACATGGACGCATGTCTTATCAAGAGGCCCAAATGCAACAGCTGAGACATAACAAAGGTAAGTTATCCACATCATGTTGCATATCCTACTAAAAATAAATATAAATAAAAATATTGTAAAAAATGTTGCATATTCAGTTGAACTGATATTGTTACTCCATATGACCTTTTTTGTCTCGGATGTATTTGATTTTTCTAATTGTTGTAATATACACATCACCGTAAGTTAAGCGCCACCAAAATCACATCCCATTTTCTGCGGGGATGTTTGGGACATCCTCGGTCGGAATATCAGGCGTCGAGACCCCCCAGTTCAAACTCTGGCACAGTTAGAAGCTGCACTGCATGAGGAGTCGAAGCATTTGTCCCAAATAACCTTTCGACAACTTGTCCTCAATATGTGACACAGGGTTCAAGCAGTAATCAGTGTCCATGGTGCTGAGTTTTCTGTCTTGCAATAGCCTCATGGTCCCATAGAGAGTCTACCTGACACCTACTGTCCATTACTTATACGAAATGATCAAAGTTTTTTCCAAGTTCATAGCACACTGACATTGTGTTCTTTCACAATATTGTTTTTTCTTTTAATGTATTGGTGGAATCAATACAACTGGCATCACTATGTATTGTGTTTGTTCTTGTTCTTGTCTATCAGGGAATAGCACCCCTGAACCGTGTATTACCCTGCGATAGTTTTGTCAGAGCTACAACGGCATCTTCATTCAATGATATTGGGTGGCACTTAACTTATGATGAGGTGTATAGTTTAAAATACTTTGTGATCTCAACAACCATCTCTAAATTTTTGTGTTTTCCACAGATGCCGACAGTCCTCGCACTGCGCAATCTTCTGGCGACATGCGCCCACCTTCGCGGGAACAACAGCAGCTTATGTTCTTCATGCAGCAGCAACAACATCAGCAGCAGCAACAACAACATCAGCAGCAGCAACAACACCAACAGCGTCAGTTCCTGCGTCAGGCACACGAGGCAGCAGCCAGGAAGGGGCAGATTCCTGAGCATCCACATCCTCCATCTCCCAACACCGCGCTCAATCTGGCCGACGCCGAGCACAGGCCGGGTTCTGAAGGACGTAGCAGCAAGGGACCACCCACTGCATACCCTCCCATGTCCTACGAGCACAAGATGATCATGTCGCAGGCTGAGGGACACATTCCGGCTTCAACTCCCAGCGCATTCGTGCCCCCAGGAGGCCTGGTGGGCCAGAGGCCAGAGCTGCACCAGGGAGTACCGCCACACATGTACAGACCCGACTTGTTCCCGCAGGGAATACGCCTGCCCATCGACCCCAACATTATGTACCCGGGAATGGAGCAGCCAGGATTCATCCCGGGACGAGACGTCCCGTTCGTGGTCCCATCGTCGCATGTCCCGCAGATCCTGGATAAGATCCGGATGGAGCAGCACAGGTCGGTGGAGGCCAACCGTAGGGAACAGGCCCCACCCGGGATGATTCGTGAAGGCCCCACATCGCCGCAGCCCAGCCACATGGGTGTGTCTGAGCTAATGCAGCAGCCCTTGATGTCCACCCGACTCCTGTACGACATGCCCAGAGAGAAGCACATTGCCAAGCTTATGGTAAGTGTCCAAACACTCATTGCCTGTGAAATTTTCTTACAAGAAATAGAGTCTACTAGTACATAGCCAAGCAATAATATGTGGAAATTGTTGATGTTCGAAATACTAGAAGGATTCTTGAATTCATTGGTTCATGTCTGTCTTATCAGAATTACCCAGTTGTGTGGCAAGGAGCAGTAGCACTGAAGAATGACAACAGCCTGGTACAGATGCACTATGTGGCCGGCAACCAGGCCCTGCCCAAAGTGACCCTGCCCCCTCAGATCCCTGGCGGGGCACTCCAGCCCCTCAGGATCGCCCAGAGAATGAGGATGGAGAACTCCCAACTGGAAGGCGTCTCCAAGCGGATGCAGGTATGTCTGACTTTTGTCTGGTCTGTCACATGTATGATTCGCAGAAATCTGCTGATTTATTTGTCCACAGGTTGTTTTATTTGCCATGGACGTAGCTTGGGGGCCAGACCCGTGGGTTTGTTTTCTGCTGAAATCACAATTGTCTGGTGCTATGCCTGCTGTCAGCTACACTAGACTTGCATAGGAGTAGTGGTAGATCTTGCATCTTGCTTCAACCAACCCTGACCTCTTTTTCAAATTATATACGGAATCTCTCAGAGATTGATGACCCTGATGTTTGTGTTCCCAGCTGGAGGAGGACTTCTGCATTCTGATGGCGATCCCCTACGGGCGAGATGGACACGACATGGAGGAGCAGACCAAGGCTCTGTCTAAAGGAGTCATCGAGTACCTGCTACAGAAGCAGGCAGCTGGCATTGTCAACATCCCCATGCCTGGATCCTCGCAGGTAATGTGCCTTACAGGCGGCTTGTAGTGCAATGGTAGAATGTTGGAGCTAAGGGCCCCGGATTGAAATCCTGTTCCGGGAGACTGGCATCAATGTTCGCGAAAGTTACCTTTCTGACACGATCATAATTCCAGTAGGATGTGCAGTCTGTACCATTGCAATGCAGTTTTCATCCTTAGTCTGTCAGTACCAGCTGTTGCTCGCAGGTTTACTGCAACATTCAGTGCTATGGATGTTTCAGGTTTCCTCCTGCCCTAAATTGACAAGCCGTGATGTAAGTGAACAAATCTTGAAAGCGGCTTTAAACCCCAATTAATAAAAACCCAAATGAATCGTGACTTAAAAATCAAGTCACGTTTGTTATATTTAACAACTTTTCACATGTCTAAGTATTCTCTCCTGTATTTAAGCAAAAGGTGTTATCATCCAAAGATCTTTGTTGTCATCTAGAAACTTATCATTAAAAGTGAATTGAAGTCTATCTGTGCTACCGTGTCTAATGTGTGAGTGTGTGTTGTGTTTGCAGCCAGCCTATGTGGTTCACATCTTCCCACCCTGCGAATTCTCTCACGATGCCGTGGCGAGGAACACGTCGGGACTGGTGGAACACATCCAGGACTTGGCCCATGCCCTCATCATCATCACCACGGTGGGCTGAGGTGCTGTAGATGGCGCCACTTGACAGCAGCGACCAGTAGGGGGCGCTCGTCTCGCCTCTGGCTTGGATGCAGTAGAGCAAATACTACTCTTTCTGCAGAGCGGATATAACCAGTTTCATCAGGAGGCTGTCGATGGAAGCTGACCAACGGCAGTATTAATTGCTGAAGAATATTTGGATAATATGGAAATGCCTGCTGTGGATACCTGAATCTGGACTCGTGTACTGCCGGATTATACTGCTCTTTCCAATAAAGCACAACATAAGCCTCGACTGCAGCTTATACCTGGAATAGACTATAATTTCAATTGGACATACCCGACTAGGGATATTACCTGGAATAGACTATAGCCCCAAACAAGACATACCCTACCATAGGGATATTACCTGGAATAGACTATAACCCCAAACAAGACATACCCGACTATAGGGATATTACCTGGAATAGGCTATAGCCCCAAACAAGACATACCCGACTATTGGGATATTACTTGGAATAGAATATAACCCCAAACACGACATACTGGGAAACTTACTAGACATACTGGGAAACTAGCTACGTAAACGGATATATAAAACAAGACCATGAAATGAATACTTTGTGATTTATCAGTGTTGTTGTACATTTGTACCCCCATCCTTGTGCTTGTGCTATGTCTCACTGACTGTACTGACCAGGCATATTTATTAAGATTACTTGTGTATATGTGTGTCATTGTAACCTGGAACAAGAGACTTCTTGTTTTATCCTAAGCCAAAATGTGGAATTTTGTGACTTCTGTGATGTGCACCTCTATCTGGGGACGGACTTTGCCGGGATTTAGTCTCTCTACTTATCGGTGGAAAACAGCAAGCTTCTGTGCTTCTAAATAACAAGGATGTAAATGTCACTTATTCTTATTTATCTGGATCTGCACAGGCTAACTGCATCAAAACACTGGGTCTGTTCAGTTCTGGATGTCAAAAGGCAGCTATTTTTCAGTTTGACTTGTTTTGCTCGTTTTGTGTTTAGTGTTTTGCTGTATGAACGTGTACAGCTGATGAACGATGACATCATATCTGTGTACGGATATACATATATATAAATATATGTAGTATACAGTGCCCACCTCTCCATGGTGGCTGTTACACACATAGCTTTAACTGTGCATACACGACCCGGTCAGTAAATGTGGCCGGGCTCGGGGATGCCACACAAGGATGTAGACCACGATCTCAGGACCTTTCTCATAAAGTGTCGCCAACAGCAGCGCCAGCCACCCTTGGAATATCTGCATAACTACCTTGGATGGTAAACCCGGAGATTTCACCACCAAAAATTATGCTTTTTAATTTTTAATTTATTTTTTTTATTAATCTCCAATTGTACGTTGTTGTTTTTTCTGTCCGTTCACTGTTTAATTGCAGTTGGATTTATGTTTTTTTCTTTTCTTTTTTTTTAAGGCTTAAAATGCGATAATCATTGGATAAATTGATGGCCTAATGTAGATTGCTGTAGGATTAATCAGATGGCTTGCCAAGTAAGCAGATGTTCTGGGGTGGGCTTGTGGCTGGGATAATGGCACTAACTCTGAATGCTCAAGAGGGTTTCTACCCGGTGTATATACATGTACAGGACTTCCCCCCTCCCCCTTGTATATACGTAATCACCTCATTGTCATCTCGAATCCTGTTAATAAATTCCTCCTACCATGGAGCTTGTGCAGAAGAGTTTCAAATCTCTTGGACATTTGTTGACAATTTATAGGCGGTAATTCTAGGAAAGAATGAAACATTTAACAATTTGGAAGTAGACATTATCATAGGTAAAGATAGGTAAATAGTTTAGAAGACACTTTACTATCATGTAGACCATAAGCATTCATAGACCATTGTGTTAATAGTCACCAACCAACCTGTCATAATGTTAGTCTCATCAGGTCGTCGTCGTCACTTCATGTCACGTCATGTCACGTCACGTCAGCGCGTAGATGTACGTACGTGTAAGAGAGACTACTCTCACCAGATCAGGGAAACCATTGTCGTATAACGTCACTGTACATCAAGACATCTGTTAGTGCATCTGTTTTCTGTCTGTCTGTCTGTGTGTGTGCGTGTGTGTGTGTGTGTGTGTGTGTTCTGGTTCCTAGAACCGATGCTTTGTACTTAACAAACTCACACATGTATGTATTGCAGGTCATATATTTGGAAATATCTCTCGATGACATCAAAATTTAAATTATGACAAACATTTAAAAGCATTGTTTTTATTTATTTATATGTAGAAGTAATTTGAAAAGAAATATATTAATCTGTAATAATGTCATTAAATTCCTGAAAGCATTCACACTAAAAGCCGATTTGGCTCACAATATTCACCATCCTGTTTTCCTTGATTCTCAGGCAATGTGATAACCATATACCATATTCACATATCGGTGAAACCATTGCATATATTCAACAGATAGTTCTGACTAACAATTATGGGCACAATTGAATCTATCCAGTCGTCGTGGTAACTGAATATTTCAGTATTTGTATTGTAAATAGCATAATAAGCAAGTCGCATACAAATAGTATTTTTCCTATCTGATAATGCACTTAATGTATGACGACTATGGTTATTGTTTTGTATTGAGTCGATTACATTTGTTAAGTTTCATAGCCTACACGAGAAAAGTTCAGAATCATTGTTAAAATACAATTTTGAAAGTATGTGAAATTAAACTTCTATAAAGCATCTACAGCTACCGAACAATGACTATATTTTTGCATATTTGTGATAAAAATAGGATTTGTGGTTTGTATTTTAGTGCTATTGTTGATTAGAACAATTTGTTGGAGGTAAATGAAGAAAATTATTGCGACAAATATAAAATTCAGTTCACTGAGTAGACAGATGTTATATTCTTGAAAGTAGAATTACAAATATATGCGACGATAATCTGTTGACAGATTGCCAAAATATGCTCACCACTGCCATTCAGCTTTCCAGCATAATTCCTTTGAAGCATCTTACGTTGCACTTACAATGTCGGGTAGTCAGGACAACCGTATTACTGCAAGTCTAATATCAGAAGCAGGAACATCACAAACTGTCTACTCAAGTAGCAAGCTTTTTATGGCCGAGCATTTGTTTGCCATCATTCTGTATCAGAAATTAATAGATATTTCCCTTCATTCAATATTTTCACGTCGATGACGAACGATGCTTCAAAGAAAATACACTTGAGAGTTTTGTTTCTTTGATTGTGGTTGAACTACATCCTGTTTTGCAATGTTGTAATTACCTTACATGTACTATGTACAGGCTGTAGTTATGATGGCAATCTATGTGCTAGTTGTTACACAAAATGATGTATATATCAATCTAAGTTAATTATTCCTTCTGAGTAACTGTTGACAAAAGTTGCCAATGATGTTATGTAGTATTATGGAATCAGTCTGGATAAATACAGCCCATTTCTAAATCTTTTTACATTTCTTTGTTCTTTTCAAAACTATCTAGACATCTTGATCATGCCACTCGTTGCCACATCGACCATTAAAAAAAAAAATCTTTGTGAGAAAGCTGTAATTTATTTTATATATTAAATATGGGATTTAAAATTTTGTGTTACAATTTGGGATCAAATTTGAATACTTTTTATCTTGGCATGTTGATGAAAAGGTCAAGATATTTTCATTTTGCTGATCAATATGTTTAATGTCAGAGTACCGCAGGCATAGATCAATGTGGCTTGGCAGTCAACATGATATTCAGGTCGGTGCAAGTTTCTATATCACCATGTTGCATGACCCTCCTGCCTGGTATCAACATCATAGGCTTTAACCCTATCCCAGCTGGATTATATACAATGGCTGCTCTACGTCCAGGGCTTCTCGGGGTGCCTTCTGCGGGTAGAAGTTTGTCACTAACTGGTGTTATTTTGTTTGGGGTAGAGAGATTATCCATAGGTGGATTTATCTTAATGCTTTTAGTTATCGATAAACATGCTTATATATTATAATACACAACATATTCCAATTAATATATTATGTATATTGTATAGCTTTATTCTGTTTGACTTAACCAGATTTAACTTTGATGTTGCCTAAATTACATTGGGGTGGTCTTCATTAAATAGTTCACACTGAACTCTCGTCTATGATGTTGATATCAATCTTATGTCCTGTCTGTCCACAACGCTGAGTATCCTGACAACACACTGCAGAACGTACGTGTATTTATGTTAGCGACGTCAACAACCGTAATTGTCATGGTACGATGGTATGCCGAAACTGGTCACGATGACATTTCTCTCAAGTTTAGCTGGCAGCATTTTTCGTGACAAATGTACGATTTATTTTTGAAAAGACAATGAGTTGTATATTTTCCATGTGTAGAGTGTTAAGTTGTATATAGTCGTTGACCATGCATGATGTGATAACTATGGAATAAATGTACAGAATTGTATATTGCAATCTTGTCCTTACTTTCATGCCTTGAAAACTTGGTTGGAGGCCATGTTTGCTGAAAGAGAATCATTTATTAAATGATGAACAAATTAAACCGATATTATAGCTCCCAACATTGCCAAATCGTATAGTCACTCGTGATCCATTTGGAAATCAGCTCTATGCAAGTAGCCACAGGGGGCAACTATACATGTTCAGATAACCTTGCTGCAATCATTGTGTAGGAGGGACTACTCCCAAGTGGCTATAGAAAGTTCCATCTAGTACTGCGGATATGAAGCCTATTCTTGACCTACACACTGAAGACGAGATATCAATATACTGCATCCACCAACATTTATTGATATTTCGTTAGTATGTTAATACCTCCAAGAATACATTTATGCTGCAGTAAACAGCATAGTTGTAGGTAGTTTGAATATTGCCAACTGGTTTTCAGACTAGAAAAGAAAGTGTTGAAAGTAATGGACGTAATGTACATGTGTAGTAATTGTCTTGAATACGGTGTCGACATTTCCTGACACAACCGATAATTGCGATATTCCAATAGTACCGAACGAGTCATTTATTGGGTGTATATGCTACAGGCAATATACTAATAATATGATCTAGTGCCGAGTTCCAGTTAGACGGGCTCACAGGCGGTTATGAACATGTACGGTAGATTATAAGCCAGGTTCATGGTATAGTTCAACTTGTAACCTCATTATCGTCCGACTAAATGCGTCTACACCCTAACTTGCTAACCAGAAGCCATTGTAGCCACGTGGGATACATTTGTGTACATATGAAGTATGATTACTGAGCTTTTGCAGTATCCATGCAACATCAAGAAATTGCTTCTTGTAAGTTGAGATTGATGGTGCAGGCTGTGCAATTGATTAAACATTTATGAACAAGATGAAGAACAAAACAGATTTGTGTTATACAAACCTTCAGAAACATGAGAAAACTGAAAGTTGTTGCATTAGACATTCTGTCAAGTGAATGAAAACTATATAAAAATTCATTCTTTTATTCGTGTAAATAATTTACGTAATTTATGTTCTTAAATATATCTCGTAATCCTTCTCTGGACATTTACACAGGATGTAAACACTGAAGATTTAATTTTAAGACTTCCTTATTGATATCCATGAAAAAAAATAGAATGTACTTTAGACTTCAGTGCATACTTGGGTCAGCTTGTTCAGTTCGATCTCCGAGTTGTTTTTGTCGACATTCACAAATGAAAACAAGGTCATATTTAAATAAAAGAAAGCATATATTTAATGAACATGTACCACTGTACATTTTGTCGGTAATCGCAATGGAGAACAATACAGGTACAACAGCCAACATTTATTACATACATTCTTAAAATTATTTTAAAATATATTTTTATAATATTTTGTTTATTATACTTTATTCTTACATATGAGAAGCGATCACAGGAATTAAAACTGACACAGAGGGAGAGACCTACATACATATTATTACTGGCTCTAATGCATTGCTTACCAAGAGATTTGTTTTAATAATCTCAATACATGTTTGGCAAATGAGGTGCATGCAGGAAATACATATCGGTAATACACTGTTACAAAGATAAAACGTAACTGAACACAAAATGCATTTACAATGACTTGTCCTTTTCTATCGAAGCATATCACACAGTATAACTGCAGAATAGGCCAAATGAAATTACGAAGTGGTTCAATTCATATGCTCACAGGGCTGTATTCAATAACAGCAAACAGTCATGAGACCTCACAAATGCTTGTCAACAGTCAAGCAAAGTAAGTAATGTTAGGTCAATATTGGAAAAATGGTCACCACAAGCGCTTTGGAGTATTCTTGACCATTTCCAGCTGTTGAATGCGCCCCAGGTCACATTTTGTCAGATAATAATACTGTAAAATATCATATGTGCAAATAGAAAAGAAATGGATTGAAGTAAGTCAAATAATTCTGTGGAAAAAGATAGTGAGAAGGTGAGGTTGAAAAACCAAAAGCTATCACTTATTTAGTGAATTCGTTCATATTTATTAAATAGCTGATGCTTCGCAATTATAAAATGTTCTCCAAATGGTTTAATTATAATGCCATAATGTTATTAGGATATATCCATACTTCCATAGAAAAAAAATATCCCCTGTTCTAGTGATACTGTATGATCTCCTTTTCAGAGATAGAAAGGCAATATTGCACTTGTTGAAATGAGACATATCGGTGAATTGATTTTGATCTTGAATTGATGAGGTATGTTTCATACACACAAAGTCTTCCTTAACACTAGTTAATTGATATACAACTGCGTAAAAAAACCTGACAGATCTGATCTACATGTTAAATTCAAATAGGAACTGCAATGGAAAATTCATATGGTCAAAGGGAGATAATATGGGGGGAAAATATGTGTCAAATTGCGTCCCTTTGATTATTAACTTGACATGGTGGAAAATAAATACACATTTCTTTAATAATTCCTGATGGCTCCAGACTAAATCTATTTTGAAATCTCTAATGTGATTATGGAGATTTACCACTTTAGCCTGTTAAAAAAATTACCCATTTCCAAATATTTTGCATATAATAGCCTACATCACAAATCATACGTGCTCTAAGGAAATGTATTGAGAGAAAAAAAAACAACCAAAACAACTGTTGTGTAGAAAATAGATGGTCCAAAGGAAGACAAGAATATCAGCTAAAATGTAAGTGTGTGAATGCCAGGCTACAATAATGAATAATTGCATACAAGTGAAAATATTAAAAATACAGTACTAGAATATATACATGGTTTCTGCTATAACTCAATACTGAGCTATTGAAATAGTATTCAACCATCATTTCAGTGTTGACACAAATCAGGCAAATATAAGAATTTCACATGGTATATTTTTGTTGTTAAAAATAAAATTTTACTTGTGACAAAACATGCAGATGGTGTTTAATTTAAATATACTTTTATAATATTCCAAACAAATGTGAGATTATTTTCCTTAGAATTCTGACAATTAATACCTAACCCCAATGTTGCAGTCACTACTATATGTATTACGTTTTGGCTGGACTGCACCTAATCACGCCAATACAAATATTAAGAACATAAATAGTGGAAAAATATGAAAAGACTTCAAAATGTGAATTAAAAAAGTATACAATTATATAGAGTATAATACAATGCACATGAAAATAAACTATAAATATCCTCTGTAAATTACTATCAACAGATGTTATTAAGTAAATGTTTGAAATAAACAATAACATATGAGCAGAATATGTATACCATTATTTCAAATGGCAAGTATCACAAGCAAGTAAGTATGAATAACATCAGTGTTTCAATGAACAATACAGTAATCTCTTCTCGCTCGCCTGCAATACACGATATACGGTCAAACAACTTATACAGACATTACTTTATCACATCCATAACAGTCCAGCTACAAAGAATCAAACACAACTGTCTCGGTCTAATTTCCTTGTAGTATTGCCCATCATGAAGGAAAATATAATGAATTTCCAAAATACATCAATAGCAATGTTTTATTATAGCATTTAATTAAAGCTTGCCATCTTGTTGTACAGGGTGTAAATTCCATTATAGAAGTAAATAAAATGAGACTTTTTCTCTGCTTTGAACACTATTTGGCTGACATAACATACAGTAGGTGCAGGTGAATGACAGGTGATATACATATACAGTGGACATGCAGACACACCGCCTCTCAGAGAGAAGTGTTTTCAACGGCCGACAACCTACAAAAACTCCCGCGTAAGATTAAAACCCAGAATATTTGGTCTGGTCAGCTAACACATACTTGAGGACTAAAACAGACCATGGTTATCACAGAGCAAATTGTACATTAATAAGAAAAGCAGATAGAAGTAAGTGTTAAATAGCAGGTCAACCATTACACTAGTATACACACTGTATATTAGGCTAAGTTAGAGGAATTATCTATCTTGTAGGCTGTGAAAACAAACAGTGGCTGTTCTTTGAAAAAATACTTGGTAAAATATATGAAAATATATTGCATAGCATGAACGCTAGATCGACACATTTAAGCAGACAATGATTGATAAAATATGTAAATTATTCCATATGATAATGCCATGAGGAAATTTGTGCTTTATGATTTTGCATTACTGTAAATCATAAAATGTTAGCAAGCATACATCTTTAACAAATATAACGAGTTGCTCTTAGACATTAACACTTCATTCGCTAATATATTTTTAAGAGTAATCCGTAGATGTACGTGTGTAGACTTTTCAATATACTGATGTTGTCCGTGTGTATAGTTTTCTTTTATAATAAGACACAAAACAAAAATGTGATAAACTATATTTACATAGTAAAAGAACATATTGTAAATAATAAATATAAATAGACATTTTTAGATAAGAAAACATTGACGGTAAACGATCCAAGATGGTAGTCGACATCTGCATTCATAACCGCGTGGTCACATTTTAAATTAGCATTAAATTTACACAGGCAATTTAGGTTTCAAGATAATGTAGTTACCTGGGTCGAGTTGCACGATGCTATTGTAGGCTGCAATAGTCATAGGGACTTACGACTGCCGTTACAATAGTTGTAGCGCCGTCTTATTCAGATAGTTTCGTGCAACCCAATTTCAATTGTAGAATACTCTACAATTGGACTTGTAGTGTCGTGCAACTGGATCCTGGTTATATTTGTAAACACAAACCAATTGGATTACCAATAGTCTGTCATATCTATCAACCAAAATAGAATAATGCAATACAATGTACTTGTCTGCTAATGGTCCTGTAACTTCCCGTTCTCGTGCCGACAAGGTATTTACACGTGCAATTAGTAATTATTGATACTATTCATTACCAACAGTGCTACACATTGGCAATTTAAGATAAACTTATATGAAATCGCTAAAATTACTTTTTAAATATGGACAAGATCGTTAACATTTAATGATGCTAATAAGTCGATAATCCACAGTTGCTATATTTAATGACACTAATATTTGATGACTTACAGTATAACATCACATACAAGTCACCATGCCATCACCATATCATAATTGTCATACTTCATCATTCAGTTAAAATGGTATTTTCAATATTTTGAACTATGTAGCAATAATGTTCAAACTATCACAGATATTGCTGTACTGATACTTCTGTCAAATGTACATTTTGTTTGAAATATTATCATAACTAAAATGCAGGCAACATCATAATTCCATCAAATATATAATTAATTACATTCATAAAAAACTACGACTTTATTTCAATAAAATAATTATTAAATTACATTAATTCCATCAGAAACTAGAACCTCTAATTAGACTTTGTACAAATGAAAACAAAGACTTACTTTGTGCGTATTTTCTTAAACTATTATCAAACATAATGATATTTACAACATTATTCATTGAATTCATTGTAAATAACATACTTTGTGCATTCAAAATATATTTGTTATTAATGCTGTATATTCCATATGCTTCAACAATACAATATTCTTCAAATTGTCGACATTCCCAAACAAACATCAGTTGTATGCTCCATCAGCCATTTTTTCCTTTGTAATAATAAAAAATTGGGGTTTACAGCTCCTTTCAAGATGATTTTGCTCATATTTGGCTTGGCAGTTAATGGCAAAAGGAAGTATAACTTGCAGTGCCTGTAGATCATAGTGTTGAAGTAAATCTGTGAGCACTAGAACAGATATTTACGTAACAAAGCTGGTGATATATGCAATGACATGACGTAATTGAGTTGATCAATTGTTGCTTAATGTCCCCGTGGGAATCTTTCACAGATGAAAATAGTTGCTACAACCTATAGTGTACATGTTTCACATTACATTTTGTCAGCATTCTTGCAAGGAAATTGGTCTACCATTTTTGAATTGGTAAGTTATAAGTAATCTTTTCACTTGGACTTCATATGTCATATTAAAATTATTGCAAAAAATATATGACTTACTGCTGGTGTGAACTACTAACAATCTAATCATTTCTGTGTTGTTTAACCATATCCTTGCTGGTGGCAAGCTGTAGAGCAGTGCTTGTATTCCAGTCAGGATGGAAGGTGTTTTATTGAATCATAATGAAAAATGAGAATACCAAGCCATGGCAATTTGTGACATCTGCATAACTGATCACCTAGCAGGACATGGGTACCCAGTAGGATGAGATGGTAATGTGTATTCAACCTTCTTAGAACTTGAACGAGTGATTGAGTGATTTTGGAGTATAACGTCACTGCAGGAACATTTACCCATTTGCGACGAAAATTATATCTTCGGTAATACTCCCCAGGGAATTGAGAATATCAAGTGAGCACACACGCTGACCAATTGAACAGGATAACAATTGTAGTGACATAAGCATGCATCATGCATTGAATTAGAGTGGTAGAAGTATCCACTATTACTATTATTATTATGATTATCATCATTATCATAATCATTATAAGAGATCACACATAGCAAAACTCTACACAAACATTGCACACACATGCATGCACATGCACACACACACAACACATGCACACGCACTACACAACAATCTTATGCTCCTCTTCCGGTCGGTGAGTGGTCTCGAAGTCCAGATGTACGAAGGCTCGCTCCACCTCCTCCATCTTCTCCAGACGCTGTTGCAGGGACTCCCCGATGTTGTGCGCCTCTCCCAGGCTCATGTCCTCTGGGAGCACGATGTCCACCTCCACCAGGAAGTTGTTGCCGAAGTGGAAGGCGCGGACGGTGTCGATGTGCGTGATGGACTTGTGGTGGTTCAGGCAGACCCACGTCAACTTGCTCAGGAAGTCCGGCTTGGCTGTGTGTCCGGTCAAGAGTTTGATCTGCCCTACAAAGGAAAATCAACATAAGATTGAACAGGATTGTAATGAAAAAATATAATCACAGCAGTCTTACTTCACCAATGATAGGCAGGCATCTTAGCATAATAATCAGTGTTCACAAAATACCAAAAGTACCTGCTGGTCAGAAGGATTATCAACTTTGAAAGTTCCTGGTCATTAATCAAAACAATAAGAAAAAAGTCCCAGTCCCTCAGTGAATCTGTTGGTGTGGGACCGGCAGACCGACGTATATTTTTTAACACTGATAATGATGCCAGCAATTATCTTTCATCTATGAAATTACCACTACAGTACACTCTGGCAATACCGGCACTCATTGGGACCAAGATAATATGCCGGTTTTCAGAGAGCGCCGGATTTCTCAGTTTATCAAGAATTCCGTTGGACTTGGCTCAACGTCTTATGCGGCTAGCAGTTCAATCTTTTGTGCTAACGACAGTTCAACATGCTTATGTTTTGCTGGTCATTCTAGTCGCTATACTTGCATAGTAATCCCATTGATCAACTATGTATTTAAAGTCATCTTCAAATAAAAAGACGTGTTACTGGGACGGACAATTAAATGGCTGCCAATATTGTTTTCACAATGACTACCGGAATTTTAGCCGGTTAACTCAAAAGATGAGCAATTCCGCGAGCATACATGTAGGCCTAAAGTAATCCATTTGATCAAATGTATTTTTAATCACAAATATAATTTATTTGACAGAGGTGACATACATTCTGTTATAAATGGGTGTGCAACCGTGACGGCAACTGCCAAACTAAATGGCAGCCATTGTTTTAATAATTTGACTCCTAAGCTGGTTTATACAAGGTAAATTAGTAGTAGAATAACGTTTCCGGTCCACTTTTGTGATGCCGGTATATGGAATAGAGAGATGCCGGTTTATTCAACCATAAACTAAAGTTAAATGCATTACTGCTGGCTGGGACTTTTGAAAGTATGCTGATATACGCAGATTGCCGGAGTACAAAGATGCCGGTAGTGACATAGTGCACTGTAGTTTACGTGATACAAAAAGCTGATGGCATAAATGTTGGTCCATTATGACGTGTGGTGTTGCAAGTTATATTTTATGAAGCTAAGTTCTTAGCATAGTGGAGACGTATGACTGTTTCATGTTACAGGATCTGAGTTTTCTATGGCAGGCCTGTACTAGTACTGTGACTCCTACCCCAGCCTATCTGCCACCAGCTGACAAGGATGTACATTCCAATTATCAGGGCACCCACAGGATCGATGTACAACACATTGTAGTTGCCAGTCTGCTGTACAAACTGCTGGGAGCCTGTAGAATACAAAACACTAAACTAAGTGATTTGTCTATAAAGGTTACTAGTTCAACTATTGATTCAGAACAGAACCTTTATTCACTCAGGTCGAGAACCTCACCATATGAAGTACAACTGTATTACAAAAAAGGAATGTAGATTCATTGCAGACAGGGACTTGCTAGGAAGTTCATAACAATAACACAGAATACACCGAGAGTTTTCAATACACTGATTTTCTTGCTCCTAAAAAGAGAACGTAAGCTAATGATGGACAGTCCAGACAGGCAATACGAAAGGATATACTTATTTCTTTGGTAATCACCAATATAATTTATTTGACAGCGGTGACATACATTCTGTAATAAATGGGTGTGCAACTTTTAAAAAATGTTATAAATGTGTGTTCAAAATTTAATAAAATTATTTGCGATTTCTGCCAGTCATCAGGTATATGGTGAGAACTGTCTAGTGTTATCCGAGTACCTAGATATCCGCAGACGATAGCGACAGTGTTGGAGATGGTGTCGTTGCGGTGGTCGAGCATGAGGGTCTGTATGGATGTGCTGAGATGACGGTACGGGTAACACCCCAGAAACAACACCAATTTGATGACTGAAACACACACACACTGGCAGGCTAACTACAGACTGGTGGCCCCTGATAACACAACCTCACAGAACAAAGATATAGAAAATTACTCAAGAGGTATGAGGGATTACGGCTGATCTTTCCTAGTAAAATATATATTATATGTCCAGGCCTAGAGATGATGACCCTTTCTTGAGTACGATTTCATGCCCCTCAAAATATGTTCACAAATCCCAATATAAAATTTGAGCTCGAGTGAGTAAGTAATTATTTTACACTACAGTGGGAATCAATGAGCATGAAATCGTACTCAAAAGATTGCATAATCTCGTGGCCAGTTGCTTCAGTGATGGACTTGCATCATTCATTACGTTGAAGGGCAGATAATCCATTATTGTGAAAGACAAGTAGTTTATAATTTATATATTGCCCATTATAAATTTTCATAAAAATAAGTGTAATAGATCAGTCAAAATCACTTCTCTTGTTTATCACAACCGTTGATGTTTCATTAATTAACATTTTTTTTTAAATTGAGGTTTAGACCGGATCTCAAGATTCGTTCACTTATATCATGGCTTGCCAGTTTAGGACAGAATGAAACCTACAACATCTGCAGCACTGAATGTTGCAGTAAACCTGCTATGTCTCATTAGTATCTACTGCAGTGACAGGAAGTGACATCACATGCTTACCTACAGTACTGGCAGCAATAACAATAGTAGGTGTACTGAAGAATGGCATGCTTCCGGAATGATTTGCAATCGCAACAATCTTCTGAATGGATTCCGTGCCCAGCTGAAGAGACGCAAGCGACATGACGACAGACAAGATGACGATGGTAACTGGCTCGAGTCGTTTCCTTCCTACAAAAAAACCCGGAGCAGACAGTGAGAAATAAACAAGCTTAAAACTAAATTACAAGATCAGGTATCTTCTTGTAATGCTAGTAGATTGGAAGTTGGAGATTCTGAATAGTTCAAGCTTAGAAAATATGTGAATGAATTGAATAAAATGAAGACAGTCTAGTTATGACTAGTCATCCTTTATCATCTATGAAAATAGAAATAAAATGTGTATGAAGTGTCATAAAATGTTGGATGTGCAATACTATCATCATTAGATTGGTTGTTGGTTGATTTGGGGTTTAAAGCCACTTTCACGATGGTTTCACTCACATCATGGCTTGCATGCATATATACTGCTTGTACTAGTCTGGATTTTCACCAGTTTTTATAGTGCTAGCTCATTGGAATACCCCACTTGGACACAGTATACTGATTCCAAGGCGACCAGTCCTTGCTTTACCCCTTTAATGGTGAGCACCATGCAGGGGAACAACAAGTACCATCTTTTAATGTCTTTTGGTATGACGCGACCTTCCACATTCTGGGCCGATGCTCTAACCATGGAGTTGGCTTCATGTTCATTCAATTCAATCTGGTATTTAAAATTTAGAACGAATGAATGAATTAGTTCTGTACACTGCAGCAGGAATATTTCACCCATACACAACAAAGAGCTGGCCTCGAGATTACGAAACCGTTTGAGTACAATCTCAAACTCAACATGGTCAAGCTCAAATTTCACATGGGGATTTGTGAACAAAACTTGAGCATGAGTTGGTACTCAAAAATATTACATAATGCCAGGGCCTGAACACTGACCACTGGGGTACAGCAGGATGTTGTTCCTCCTCATCGCACTGGATGTCCACCAGATGATGATTCCAGACAGCAGGTCCACTACACTGTCCACCAGACTGGAGATGATGGAGATGGAGCTGGACAACGCCACGGCCACCGTCTTCCCCACCAGCAGCAGCTGAAACAACCCGGACAACATTGTCAGCAACGTCAGTCCCAAGTCTGGTCGTCGAGGGCTTTCAAAAAATGATTTGAATTTGTGCTTAAGAGTTCTTTCAAGGTTATTTCATTAATACTACTTTGTGTGTAGCACGCAGAAGCTGAAACAGACCATACAACATCATCAATAACGATTGTCGGCCATCACGTTTTTTTAAATTAAATATTTTTAATTGGGGATTAGAGCCGATCTCAAGATTCTTTCACTTATTGCCTTGTCACAACTTGGCGATCAGCGCAAATGCACGCATAACGCATGAAAAAATCGGCCAAATGTTGGCGAACGCTGGACCATCGCTACACCATGCACAAAACTTTCAACGCACACCAGCGTGTAAGGGCACACGCTAGCTGAGCGCTGGGTGGTCGTTAGTCAGTCGTTAGTCAGTCGTGAGTTACTCATGCGCTGGCGATCATTGACGGTAGCTGGCTGGTCACTGGTGATAGAATTGATTAAATGCGTTCTTCAGTCGCTACTCATGCACTGATGAACGCTAGGCACTCATTATCCACGCATTCTGGATGGCGAGATCGCCAGCGTATCCAATATTTTCCGTGCGTTTCTCGATCGTTCATGTTGATCGCCAATGTGTGACAGGGCCATTATATCATGACTTGTCAGCTTAGGCCAGGAGGAAACACAAAACATATGTGTGGCTCTACCATTCCTCGGATATCGACTAACACATCACAATGGAAATGCTTTCCCACATCTAAAGTGGCATAAAGTGGCATAAAGTGGCATAAAGTGCCCATGGGTACTACACACCAGAGTGGTGCACTATTCTGTGGATTAGACACAATGAAGTCTGTTAGAACAACACTCATTTCTCATCACAGTTAACACTGATGTCAGTGTGGAGAAAAACAAAACTGTAATGACAGTTCTAAATTAATGGTTGGCATAATTCGGACTGGAATTCAAAACAAGACAAACAATGTTATTCACAACATCAATTGAAGATGAGAAAAATTATATGAAACAGCTACTTACAAAATTCATAGCAAATGAAACTTTTGACAAAATGGAAGTGATTTTATATGCACGTTCTTGGGAAAGTCTCAAGGCTTCTGCCGCCGATTCACTTTCTTGCTGGAGATTTTCATATGCGGTGATCAGTTCATCTTGAGCTTTGTAATACGATCTGAAAATTGATAATACTCAACTGCATTTAAAGTAAACATATCTGACGACTTATAGCCAACATAACAGATACATACAAAGAAGAATTGTTCTTGTAAACTGTTGTTGTACTACATAACCAGTGATAACACTGTCGATATAGTTGAAAAAGTGTGTACCATTACTGTCTATTGATCCTGCGAATATCACTATTACTTTTTCAACTTTTGACAAGCACCCATAAATTTCGTGCAAATGTAAACATAAATAATTATTAACCACGAAAAAGGTGAGAGGCATATAAGTATATTAATGGCACACATTCATCCTCTACTTTTTATTATTTTTGTTAAATTGGGGTTTAGAGTCGCTTTTAAGATTCTTTCACTTATATCACGACTTGTCAGTTTAGGGCAGGAGGAAACC
>JAUTBT010054361.1:0-15487 GCA_032361225.1 Lepetodrilus schrolli | reverse complement strand
GAGTGGCAATGCAGTTATCATCCTTGGTCTTGTCAGTACCAGCCGATGCTCGCAGGTTTACTGCAACATTCATCGCTGACAAGTCGTGATATAAGTGAAAGAATCTTGAAAGCGACTTAAAACCCCAATCAAAACAAAATACAAAATAAAAAGAATAGCTGACAAGGTAAACAGTTATTTTTTCGTTGTTAGATCTGTCCAGTAGAGTAGTTACGTTAGATAAAAACTTGCTGTGATGATCCTCGAGAAAGACTGGGTAACTGATGTTTCATTCGCTGATCACGTTAAAGGATGGAAATGTGATCAGCTGTTGAGTTTTAACTATACGTATACTCATTGGTGCTTTGTCCGAAATGCAAGACCAATTGGGTAACGTCCTAGTGTCCGTGTCATTATTGTTGAGAGTAATGTTGTAATCACATTGGTACTGAGTGGGTAATATTAAACTTATATATATATATTACATAAGTGGTATAGTGTGTGTGTATATATCTTGGTTCTATATACATGTTGGCGTCGTCCCTACTCTATCACAATATGGATGGGATGTTTCAACTGTTGAATACAGCTTTCATGTTAATATTCCCATATAGTATACCAATTCTCAACCATTGACTATTACGAAACATACTGATACGAACGCATGCAAAGATTGATGTTCTATTTATTTATTTGCTCCGTTATTTTTATTAGAATGTTGAACTTGAATGATCGGTGAGTCGTTAAGTAAAGATAAGTGTTATTCCTCTGTGACCACGTCTACGTTTCAAGAAAGGGTCGTACTAGTAGTCAGGGCGTAAATCCAAGTTTTATGTCGTTTCCTGCCATTGTACAAAGCCTGGCGTATGCCAAGACTACAGTACGATCGAGCATGGATGTCTAGAAAATGTTTCCTTCCAATGTGTTCACTATATAGTATTGTAGTATTATAGTATTCAGTACTATACGCTATAGAACACCGCCTAGCTCAGCATTAGTACTGTGTAACTGCTCTTTCATACTCTGCGATTGCCTTCAGCATGAGAGCCGACCCATTCACCTGTCTGTGACAACAAAACCATAAGAAGTAATTACTCTTTTTTTTTATATTTGTAATTTTATTCCAATAGAAAAAAAAAGCACCACACGTTTCGACCAAGGTCATCATTCACGACTTGCCCTCTGACCTCTAGTCACGTCCGAATCCGCCCATCATCATTCTGGAGATTGTCGTGGTCGCCCTTGTTGTAGTAGCTGTAGCACTAACTTGATCTAAGAACTTCTTTACAAAGATGTCGTTGAACGTATTTTGGGCAGACTGGTCGCAACGGGTGATCAAAAAGTTGAAAGTTTCGAAGATTCTAAATAGTAGAAATATTTTTTTGAAAATAATAAACAAACAAATATTTAATTATTTCAAATGAATAATTAATACTGGTATGACACGTTTTCAGGGATACCCACGGGGCGGGTGGTAGGGCAGTGGTAGAACGTTGGATTTCGGAGCCAAAGATTCCAGATTCATATCCCGCCCCGGCAGCCCGGCATCAATGTTCGCGAAAGTTACCTTTCTGACGCGATATTGATAGGATCGCTAGATGTAGCGTGGCAATGTAGTTATCATACTTGGTCTGTCAGTACCAGCCGGTGCTCGCAGGTTCACTGCAACATTCAGTGCTACGGATGTTGTGCGTTTCCTCCTGTCCTAAACTGACAAACCGTGATATAAGTGAAAGAATCTTGAAAGCGGTTCTAAATCCCAATTAAAAATACATAAAATTAAAAAAGCTTATATATTCAGTCATTTTAACAATAATCACACTACATTTGTACTGAGAAATAAAAATGCTATCTATCGAAACGTTATCATCTAGGGCCCCGCTGCTCACAAATTGTAGGACCCTCTAGAAATACAATTTTAGTTTCACGAACCACTTTTATCACTAGAATAGTTTGAGCTAACCATATTCTCAAGTGCTGTAGCGACCACAGTGTTTCATGCAATGGGCTTTTAGCGAGTCCCTAAACTTTGACTTACAATCAATTGTAGCTAGAAGTGTTCTGAGCAACGGGTCCCAAGGGTTTATCACTTACGTGAACTGAAGTTCCCCGGCGTGGTCAAGAGCAAAGATATGGAACAGTGCGGCGCAGTTCTGAGGGTCGACGATGACTCTACAGAAGGCGCCTTCTTGGAACAGGCATTGCGTCTGATCTCGTGTGACTGTGCTGAGGATGGTGCTGTTCACGCCTGCGCAGTCCACTGTTCCGGCATATGGCAGCAGATTGACCGTGGAGCACCGCCGGAAGAAGTTAATGTAGTCCACACCCTAGAAGGTATAATAGATAAATTCAATTTAAATCAAATCCAGCAAGTTGGTTCGTTTCTGCGAGAGACAGACAGACAGACAGACAGACAGCACAGACAGACAGACAGACAGACAGACAGACAGACAGACGAGCACAGAGAGAGTAGACATTCCCACCTCTCCGACAAACTCGGGCTCCCTCAGAACAGAGAGTTGACAGATGTGGAGGGCCCAGACTGTCAGTGGCTTGGGTTGACGACACGTGTTGAGCGACGGCTGAAGACACTGGGGGTAACTGTAGAAGTCACAGCTGCCGTCAATGGCGAGAGTGGTGCACACGTCTGCAATGACAAGAGCTTGGTATCATCATTCAGGCTACACACACACCACTAAAGCATACTGTGTAGTGGAAGTCACTGTGTGGGCCAGAGGATGTACAGATTTACATAGTATTATCATAGGGCAATAATCTACGGTATCTAACTATAAATAATTCACATCTGAAACACATAATATGCATATTGTATGCGTAACTGAAGCGAGCCAACCTGGTAATTAACATGCCACTGCCCGTCTGGTATTCTTTACTATATAATCAGAGAGGCAGTCTCAGAGACAGGGCGAGACCCGAAACAACGGTGTGCATACTGGCCGGTGCTGACCGGGAATCTCTCCCCGGGTAGTACTTGTACCACGGCCGTATGTCACAATAAATATTCTAATTACATCTGCTACAACGTGTCATCCTTGATCATCCTCGGACCATCGACCTGTCCACCTGCTGCCACAACATCTACTACAATCACAACTACAACTAATACCACAATCAACAACATTAACAAACCATGAGAAGAAGTTGACTCTGTTAAAGAATCATATGAAACCATATGAATATTTCAGAGGGGAAAACATCTGACAGGTGAATTGTGCTTCAATTAAGGAAAGTACATCTTTGAAAAATATTGTATTGTTCTGAAATTATCGTCGACACTCAATCTGCAAAGTGATTTATGTAGCCTACATCGATGTATTTTCTGCTAGATTCAATTTATTTTCGAGATCGAAAGTAGGTGCTGTTTGATATGTATACAGTACCATTTCCTGTGACCTAATCTGAGCGAATTTCATACTCTTTACTGAGACATTGAATATGTTTTAGAGCCTATACCTGGTTTGGTAACGTGCCGTGTGCTAAGACCAAATTAATGCGCATGGTATACATTTGACGTAGTAATTGTCTATGCTTGCATTGCATATTTCCTTGCAATAAATGGATACGCATGCAACATATATATATATATATATAATATATAATCTTTTTCAAAAATGTTTACCTACCAAACGTTGTAGTTGTAGTAGGACGAGTTGTGGTCGTGTCGGCTGTAAGTATAAAGAAGTTCTAGATTGCTGCGCGTATACATCTTTTATTTATTTAATAGATTAAAGAAGACATCTCATTATAGTTAAAACTGGAACATCTCCGTCTTATGTTAGCCGTTAATAATATCTAGTTCTCCCACCTGGCCTGGTTCTTCCTACAGCGTAACCCCCGTTGCCTCCGAGCACCGTAGTCCGAGTTCTTCCTCCGTTCCTTCTATAGTTACTGCCGTTCCTTCTGTTGTTCCTGTCATACCTTCCATTGTTCCTGCTATTTCTACCATTTCTTCTATTGTTCCTGCCATTTCTATCATTTCTTCTATTGTTCCTGTTATTCCTTCTATTGTTCCTTCCATTGTTTCTTCCATTGTTCCTACCGTACGTTGGCCTCGTCGTTGGCCTTGGCCTCGTCGTTGGCCTTGGCCTCGTCGTAGTATCTACGTTGTTGTCGTTATTTCTATCATTGACGGGGTTGGTATTTCCATTATTTCCACCAGGAGTGTTGTTACGGTTTTCTTCGTTCGTGTTGCCATTGTTGTCACCCGTCGTACCTCCCTGTTTCACCCACCAGAGGGCGTCTTCAAGCTCTTTGGCAGACACCTGGCGACCTCCGTAGACCGGAAATCTGGCAGCGGACTCCGACACGCAGACGACAACCACCACCACCAAGATGGCAAATCTCATTTTTAAAACCTAAATAGCAACCTTTTTCTTTCAAAGATGTATGAAATCTGACATTAAGTGAAGAGGTCGAAATATAGTCTCAAGTAGCGTATTTAAACCATTTATATGTTGAGAGGAAATAAAACATGATTGGTTGAAATATTTGTGGAGGTGCGTTTATCACGGAAATTAATACTTGGCTGATCCAGATTACAAATGTAACGTTTGATTTGTCAAAGTGACGCTCCCTCACACGATTCCAGGAAGCTTCCCTTTTAAAAACGTCCATGAATATGCAAATGAGTGGAATTGCATACGAGTCGCTGAGCCGTGTGTTTGCGGAAGCACTAACGTTTACGCCAACTGTTTATTGAAGGGAGAGAATGTGGCTTTTCGATGTTTGGTTAAATGTACAGTATTGCGACACGAATCAAGTTAACCTATCCGCATGTCATGACGGCAAATATACCGCAAACGACTCCTACTCGCGTGTAACACGATGTGTGCTTCTCACGTGGTATTCACCATTATACGTACAACATAGGGATGTCAGAGTATACATGCACGTGCAGGCATGACGCATACACCCACATAGCCTCCACTAGACACAGCCTAGATGCACGTGAAATCGAAAATCAAAACCTAACCGGCCGTAGTGATATACCTTTGTATCTTGTATGTCCCTTGTTTAAATCTTTTTTTTAAATTTGTTTAAATATTAGCTCTAGACATAACACCAACACAAATTATTTTTTTAAATCTCATTTATTAAAAGAAAATAACGGCCTGCTTCAATTGCCTGTGTAGATTTATACTCAATGCATGCTAAATCTCATGAAACAACGTTTTAAATTGGCTAGTTGGTAGATATGCAACCATGTAGCTTTCTGAGGCACATAAATATATATTGCATTCAGTGATGAACAACAAAAACAATACTATGAAAATGTTTTAATAAAATAGGTTGGTTTAAATGTATGGTAATGTCACAGATATTGCCAACGTGATTGCCGACTGTAAATATCAAAATACATAACATAAAGGTTTACAGATCTATTGTTTGCAATGTACAAGATATTAGCTTCTGAAGAGTAAATGGCTTTGCTGATATTCCTGTAAAGTAGTATTGTATGGGTCAGTTAGGCTCTACATGTATAATGTGTTGAGTCAAACACTCCCTAATGAATATGGTGATCATCCTCTTGGCATGAACTAAATTATCCTTGACAGTGTATGTATAACTACTAGTATATGACAATGTCTACACACTACAATAGCAAGTCATACCAACATACATTTTCAACACTCCTTGGACAAAAGTCTACAAATTCATACAATTGCCCTATCAGTATTATTACAACATTAAACTAAAATCAAATCTACCTCAATGTATGTTTTACAAAAGTAAATCAAAGCATACATGTACAAATAATAAATGCCCTAGAATGAAATAAATGTTAAAGCACCAATGTCCAATTGAACATGAGTTGAACATACAATAAAGAAATATACTTGTGAATCAATCTTAATAAATAAATAAATAAATTGAATAATATTAATTACAATTTCTCATATACTGGCTAGGTAGGTGATTGCATGGTACATGTTGACCTTTCAAAGAGTTCAAATGGTGTCACCGGGAAGTGAGATTTTAATAAACCAATAAATAATTACTAGTATTTGTTTCATGCCTCATTCTGACAATGAAAATATATTACATAATAGTGACAAAGCAAACCTGAGGCGTCATATTCATAGAAAAATATTTTCTTAGTTTTTGAATACACCAAGAGGACACAAACTGGCATACATGCATTGTTGTTATGAAGTTGACACACTCCTATAGCAGTACACATTGTTGTCTCTGCATCCAACTACAACTCTTCCATCCACCACTACAGGAGATGAAAAGACTTCACCGGGCAGCTGTCTACTGGCAGTAGGATGTCCAGACACCGAGTCCAACAGATACAGTGTTCCTTTCGTTGAGGCCACGCATACCATTGGCCTGCCAGGAGCTTCACGAGGATCTTCTTGAACTGATGGGTTAACGTGACAAGTACTTATGTAGTCTTTGATAGACTCGGAACTGAGGCCAAATTTTGGTTCGTTCGAATCTTCGAAATATTTAGAATTGAGATCTAACTTTGGTTTCTTCAAAGGAAGTTCCTCCTTGCTTATGTGGACAGATTTCGTCTGAGTGTTGCATGTGATGCATTCAAAACTTTTATTTATTTGAGCTGAGAACTTTTGTAAGACACTTTCATCGTGATCTTGCATATTTGACATATTTTTAACTGACATTGGATCTCCACTGAAAGAAATGCAATTGGACAGTTCTGTCTGCAATTGCAGCTCCCTGTGACGGTATTCTTCTTCGAAATCGACCGCATCTTGGCTGTTCGTGCTACACGAAGATCCACCAATCTCATTCTTCAGCTTTCTTCCACGCTGATGCGCCTCTTGAAAGGAGACCACTGGTGTGGCATACACGGGAGAATCAGCCAGAAACTTCCACACCAGCGCACCGTCCATACTGAGGCAGTACAGATGGTTGTCATGGGAACCTATGAGGACCACTTCACCGGGGGAACTGCATGGAATGGTGGTGATGGCAGGGGAAGAGAACACAGGGGAACCTGTGGGGAACGTCCACATCTGAAAATAACATAGATGATGAATTAATTAATAACACTGAGTGCAATATAGGGTGAAATTGATCAGGGACCAAGATTACAAAACTTTTAGAGTAAGATTTCATGTTCAAGCTTGAGATTCGTGAACAAAACTTTGAGTTGAGCATGAAATTGTACTCAAATATGTTTTGTAATCTCAGGGGTTGGGTGTAAAATTGGTATGATTTAGTTTAAAACATATTTTATTCAAGACGAAATGGATGGGTTGCAATTTATTACAACTTGAATTAAAACCGCTCCAAGAGAAGGGGAAGAAAAGATGGAGAGAAGGAGATATATGTACATATTCTGTAATTGTAAATATTTACATAAGCATATTAAGTAAACCTTTTTGTTTGTTTAATGTACAACTGTACTAACTCTAAAATGGTTTCATTTTCTGCTACATGGAAGTCCGAACAGTCATTTAACAATAGCTTAAAATTGAAATGTACATTATATAGTAAAGTAATTCTTTGAATATTTCCTAGCATATCTTCACGGTGTGTGCTGTATATGATTATTAGTGGTCGAAATATAAAATTGAACTTAACAACAGTGAATTGATTGTTGCTTAAGATAATCACTGGAAAATTTCCAATAATGATAATAACGATAATATTTACAACAATAATATTACTATTATTATTATTATTACTACTACTACTAGTATCATTATTATTATTATTACTATTAATAGTATTATTAATATTATTACTATTATTATTATTATTATTACTATTAGTATTATTACTATTAGTATTATTATTATTATTATTAATTTACTATTATTATTACTATTATTATTATTAATATTATTATTAATATTACTATTATTAATATTTATTAGTATTAGTATTAGTATTAGTATTATAGAAGCTCAAAGGATATTTGAAGAAAATTAACATCATCACATATTCAAGTTATATATGTACTGGATGTTACCAGAATGTTATTTAATACTTTAGTGACAAACACATTCTTAGAAATTAGAACATTTATACATATTGACACTGTATATATTGAAAGATATTACCTTTTGCCCTTGATGGGAAAAACAGTAGATGTTATTGTCAACACAACCAACTACAATGCAACTTTTGTTTTCTGCAGGAGATGAGAATATTGGTTTCTCGAGGTTGTGGGACCAAACGATCTCACCAGTATCCTGTAATACAATCACAGTCCCTTATTTTGGTGAATAAATCTGAGTAACCAGAAACTTTCCATACATAATGCATTAGGGGTACATCTACTTTGTCATGAAATGGCTACCATCCCCTCCCATAAGTCATTATAAATTATTTTAAAAATGAAATTGGGGTTTAACGCCGCTTTCAAGATTTTTTCACTTATATCATGGCTTGTCAGTTTAGGGCAGGAAACCCACAGCATCCGTGACACTGAATGTTGCAGTAAACCTGCAAGCACAGGTTGGTACTGACGGACCAATGATGGTAACTGAATTGCCACGGTACAGACAGCACGTGACATCCTGTCATGATCCCATCAGAAAGGTAACTTTCACGAACATCGGTGCAGGGTTCCCGGGACGGGATTTGAACCCGGGGCCTTTGGCTCCGAAGTCCAATGTTCTACCATTCATTGCACTACCACCCACCACAACCCGCCCCCACCCCTCCCATAAAAAGTCATGACATGATAGCATAAACTCTCTACTCACAGCATTGACAGAATGCAGCTTTGACCCCAGGGTGCCGACGTAGATGCGACGCTGATGACAGCTGACGCGTGGGGAGGAGAAGACGCTGCCAGATCGTAGACGGCACTTCCACGCGCACGTCTCAGACTGAAACATTGCACCTTCTATGAAATCCACTAACTGTCATTGCGTCGATTGTTTTACACTATTGGTTATTCTTCCACGTACATGATTTTACGATGGCATTAATACCTATAGACACTTGTCACCTGCATTGTGCTTGATTTTATAAGACATTCTTGATGGACACAAACCACATGGCTAATTTACATAAAATCAAGTGATGCCCAACAATAAGTATTCTAACTGACTGACGGGTACATCACTAACTGGGAGATTGGCAGCTCGTGATAGGTTAATTGAAATGACTGCTGTTTAATAGTGCATCCCAGATTGTCTAACGAGAGTTAATAATATTAGCAGCAACATTCAATTAAACAAATAACTGCTTCGGAAAACTTACCTCAATGTCAAGTGCATACAAGTTGTGGTCATGTGATCCAATAATTATGTGCGAAGTCACAGGATCAAGGGTCGGTGAACACTTGACAGAGTTCCCAGTGATGAACTTCCACTTGACGACACCAGACATTGAGCACAAAGTATACACACAGTTGTCATAGCAACCTAGAGAAAAGAAAATGTATTTTTGAAGAAAATTCATAGTTTCAATCAGTATGTCTGATATTCAGTTCTTAACTGAAAGTTTTTAAAGTGGAATCATTATAAACAGAAAATAAATAATTCAAGGGGGAAAAAAATAATCAGATGATCTAGCTTTGCGGTGCCACCTACTGCAGTATTTTATTTTTATTAGTATTTTGAAATTGGGGTTTAATTAAAGATTATTTCACAAATATCATGGATTGTCATTTAAGGCAGTGTGCTACTACCCACAACCACCAACAACTGTAACTATTCTAGGTATGAATGCTCACCAACAACGACCCATCTTCCACAACGGCTAAGACATGCTGAGGACTCAATCCTGTCTCCAAGCTGTGTCCTCCATAGCTCAGAACCAGTCATCAGGTCAATAGCACACACAGCATGAGAGTGAGATCCCACAAAAACTGCTCGACAACCACTACTGAAATGGATTGACAAATTTGAATAAGTTGTAGTTTTCTAGACCGGGAATTCTTTAGTGTATACATTTTTTCCATAAAATATTGTATTTAAGATATATATTTATTAATAAATGACATCTTACTAAAATTTACAATATTAAACTTTGAATTGACAAGAACATATTTAGAAGAAAATGTCATGAATTATATGTAAGATTACTTGAACAATTATAATTCAAATGTACTTTCTTAAAATTCTGTTATATTAGCTTTAGTAGAATAATGTAATCAATAGACAAACAAACAAAAAATAATATTTTTTTGTACTGTTCAGTTAGTCTTGTCATTGTAACACTTTTCCAGGTGATGCACAGTTACCTGTTTACTGCCACCATTGGAGATGCATCCACACACTTCCCAGTGTCATACATCCAACTCAATTCAAGTGAGTTATCTCCCATTGGAATATCTCTCAACCTACGGTGACTGGCATCACTAATTGCCATGGAAACATCTCCTGCAAAAGTCTCACTGATGTCCTTCTTCGGTTGATAATCATCCGTATTTTCCACAATTAACTCGCAACTATCTCCCAGTTGTCCGACTAAGCCCAAAGGAGCTTTCAATGTCTCCACTGCTGCCTCTGTATCAGAGTCTACCCCAATTGTATTGTCTTTCTCAATGACATCCTTCAACTCTACAAATCTCGGTTCCATGTTCAATGATTTCTTCACTGGTGAATACATCTGCAATCTCAATTCCAACTGATCGCAAGGCTTCGACTCCTCATCGCTAGTTCTCATGGAATACACAGCCTTTCGCACCTCCTTGGTGAAGTCATCAAACGTCCTGTCAAGAAGAGTCTCAAATAACAGAGGGTTGTCTGCCCCTGTCAGCCTCTCTATGGTGTTGACCACATTAACTGCCTTGAAGGAGTCTCCTCCAAGGAGAACAAACTTATCTTCCTTGTCAAAACTTTGACGTGTTATTTCCACATCAGTCAGATTCAGCTGGTCCTGAAACAGACTGAAATCATGCAAATATCCTGGGTATATTCGTGATAATGAAGTATACTGTTCTCCCTTCATTCGACCAATTGTGACAATGCTAAAACACATGCTATACGAGACAATTTGACCATGCACAATGTTTTTCTCTGCAATGGAATGGATAAAAGGAGACTTTGGATATCTCCTCTTTTCGTAAGAATACTTAGCCTGTCATGAAGTTATGATCAGAAATTACATTTTCTTATTAGGCCATAGTTATTTGATTCCCTGGTTTACAGATTTTTCTGTGATGATTTTGTAGTTGAAAACATAAAATAATTTGATATTTTAGTCAGTCGGTCAGGTATAATATAATATAAAAATAATAATAATTGGAGATTATGAGTCGACGGTTGACAGAAAATAAATATAATTGATCAATATAGCTGTCAATAGTTGTTACAAACACCAGTACATGTAACTTATTCAGATTTGAATGGACAATTATTTTTAAAATGCTGCTTGTCAATGCTAGTAATTGTTATAAATTAGACTTTTGTTCTAGATATATCTACCAGTAATCAATGAAATTGCCTTCGACTTTGTGTCAATAATTACTTGCAGGTTTTTGTTCATGTTCAATGATGGTTTAAAATGACTTGTTTCTACACCATTTACATGTATTATTATAATTTTCTAAAGACCAATACACCGTCGGCAGAATAAATTAAATATGGAAAAAATTGGGTTGGCAGATCTATAAAGCATGGAATCAAATAACTATGGCCTTAACCTAATGTCTATTTTTTTTTTAAATAAGTATAATTAAAAGTGAATGTAAAATAAATCACTGGTTATAGTAGAATTTGAAGTATATTTTCTTTAAAGCACTCACCTTCCATAGTGTACAGCAGAGTTCATCAACATTGTGAGCTAGAGGTTGCTTCAGTTTATTCACGGGGTCATCCCAGAGTGAAAGTAACTGTTGTCTGTCAGTCTTCCCTGAGATAAAAAAAAAACAAAAACAATATTACTAATAATGCAATACATTTATGTGCTAAACAAAATGTTATATTTTGTGACATTCTTTCATAAAAAAAAAAACATTACTAATAATGCAATACATTTAGGTGCTAAACAAAATGTTACATTTTGTGACATTCTTTTATAAAAAAAAAACATTATTACTAATAATGCAATACATTTAGGTGCTAAACAAAATGTTATATTTTGTGACATTCTTTTATAAAAATAAAAAAAAATTATTACTAATAATGCAATACATTTGGGTGCTAAACAAAATGTTATATTTTGTGAGATTCTTTTATAAAAAACAACATTATTACTAATAATGCAATACGTTTAGGTGCTAAACAAAATGTTATATTTTGTGACATTCTTTTATAAAAAAAAATGTGTAGATCTAACAAGTACGGGCTATCATGATGCACTATTACACCTCACAAAAACTAGCATAAATCAATAACATAATGTGGTAAATTTAAGAAACACCAACTCATATGGTGCACCCCAATAACTACAATAAATTCCTGGATCCACTAACGAAACAATTGTGCGAACAAATATACTGTCTACATCAGAAGATACTACGGCAATATCATGATGAATCAGAAATATTTGGTAATAATAATGCTGATAAACAATCTTTCTATTGGTGAAAATCTTGAATGTGGCTGTAAACCTCAAAGAAAAGAAAAGGAAAAGGAGAAAGGAAAAAATAAAAGCTCGGTGTGTGGAGCTCACCATGTTTGGTCACTGGTATTGCATCCACCACAACAATGCCATCCGGCTGATACTGATTAGGGAACGCCCTCTGTAGGAGCAATCTGACCTCTCTCTGGAACCCTGCAGGCTGCCTCAGTTCTTGGCTATCTTCAGCAACCACAAACAGAAGTAGACGATCTCCATGGGAGATAACTCTGCAGTCAGCAACAGATTTGGTTTTCAGCACCGCCTGAAAGTTGTGGATGATTTTGGGAATACTTTAATCAAATTTATCTTGCAGTTCTTATTATTGTCAAATAGTTTTGTCTGTTAACTAGTGATTGTCATGCATTGTCAAATATGCCAGATTGTCATATGGAGTGTGTTGTTGTTAAACATGGTACAGCGATCTCTGCAGACATGCTCTATGAACGACTAACTCTTGGCCCTGTTTATGGCCGGGTAGTGATACTGCTTTATGATCCCTCCATATAACGCTATATGCAATAATGCTGGGGGTACTTCGTGGACCCCTAAAATAGCGGTATACCAAGGGTTGACTGTAGTCATGTTTGTCTCCTTCCTCCAAATATTATTTTGATATCCACTACCCACTTAATGATGGATTAATGGACCCCCCAACCTCAATTAATGAGCTGCTAATGGGCGGGTTTTCATTGCTAAATGTTTCATATAACAAACTTAATAAAGCTTTAGTTAATAGAGGTTTAATTGTATGTTAATGAATCATTAGCGTTTCATACAACTGGTTCCAGATAATCTACTGCATATTCTGTGTGAACCTGTATACAGCATAATAAAAGAACAGTAAGGTTGGAGCTATACAATCACTTTGTCAAGGGAAGTAACTGCTGTTGGACAAATGGTCGTTATTTTACAAATACTCAAATTGTTGCACGAGTCTTGTTGAATGTGATAGGGGTAAGTGAAAAATCAATGAAGCCTGTGCAGCCTCGGCAGAGCTAAAATTAAGTCGCAGCAGTCGAAAGCAATACAGCATTGGTACTATTAAGCACAACTAACATAAATAAGGAATTGCCATTCTATACATAGACCTGATCTCTTTCCATCGATGTTCATCAGATTTACTGCAACTATTCATTTGTGTAGTAATCTGTGGTGTGTATGGTAATCTGTGGCGTAGCAAGCCCAGACCTGTTAAAGTCATAAAAGGTTGAAAATAAATTGCAGATGATCTTGTACCTACTTACCACGAAAACATAAGTACCCCGAAATATACCATGTTATCAAATTGTCATTGGACTCGAGAACAAACTCGGCTGATTTCTGATATTTACACTTTGACTGTTTCGTTGTGAATATGAGACATGCTATTCTTTCAATTTCCAGTGCTATGAAGGATAGCCGTTTTCAGCCAATCCAAAAGGAGGACTTTCCAAAGCTCCATGTCTCGGTGTCAATACTCACCCATTTTGAAGACGCTGCTGATTACATGGACTGGGAGGTAATTAATGTAATCAAATATATAGTATATAAATAAAATAAAAGCCTGGATGATGATAATAGAGTGAATTCCCGATAATCCGGCTGTTATAATCCAATTAGCCCTGTATATGATCTGTTTTGATCTGTAACCAAACTTTGTACAATATCCAGGAGTGGCCGGTTTTTGCCACCATAAAAATTACTTTGTGTCAATACTTACTGTTGGCATGAATAACATTAGTTTTGATTACACCACTACAGTCAGGGACTTGCCGACTGTCATTGATCACGTTACCAAGTAAAGTCGAAAATAATACCAACACGCAATCACCTATCAAATGTGGTGCCATTTTTTTGTGTTGATAGATTATTTGAACCGGTTTTCACCAGTGTCGTGATGCACTAAGAATCTGTGGATGGTTTATTTTAATCTGAAAGTTTGCCATAATTTTGAATAAGGTCAGACTGTAATTTGTGTGGAAAAAAAAGAGAAGTAGTCACGATTTGTGGATGAAACAGTTAATTTTATTTTTCAAACATACAATTTGATATTGGTATTTAACCCCACTCCATGCTGGATGCCTCCAGCAATGTCCTAAAGAGCAGTGTCTGTTTAATCTAGCAGGGAGCGGATTAAAAGTTAAAAATTTTGAACATTGATGTAAAAAGTGCTTATGTTTTAGCTGTCAAAATAGACACATACACTTCCACTGTAAAAACTGCTAATTTCTGTATTTCCATGATGTTGATTGTTTTATTGAGGCTTTGTTAATAACCTAACCTACATTATCATTAATCTTCATATGACCTCATGCCAGGAACTTGATCTTGTGATAGGAAATGCTATCTGACAGTGGTGGAAATATGTAACTGGCAAAAATGGGATAAAAAGTGAGGCGATTTCCACATCCAATCTTAAAAACATGCAACCAAAGTGCTAAGCTAGCAGTAAATTGCTTCATTAATCTGACCGCTCATGTCAATCAAGTCTAATTATGTCAATCAAGTCTAATTATGTCAATCAAGTCAGATTAGTGAAGTCGCACATCAGGGAATACCATGCTGCAGGAAGACCTAAATTATTTGTTCAGTTAACACATATCACTTTATTATAGTCAGGTCTAATCAACTCACTCTTGTAACACGTGACTAGCAATCGACACAAATAAGAAGAAACCGCCAGTTTCTCAGTAATTCACCAAATACACAAAACCTACCTACTTTTCCGGTTTCTCCATAAATAGTACTGAGAAACGCCCTAATTTACAGTATTCAGGAGATACTACCATATTTTCTCTAATAGTTTGTACCCTCTAATAGTTTGGACACATAAATGAATCGGCGAAATATAAAAAAATCCTCCCCTAAATATACGAACCTGACAAAAAAAATTCAAATCATAATTTTCTAATTATTCGAACACAATCATTTTTTTCTTTCTTTTTGTTTTAAATCCTTGAGATAGTACATGTATAACTCTTCACTGTCATTCACAATGATAATATGAACTTAT